>JAQZCD010000211.1:0-20912 GCA_030864225.1 Capsicum baccatum var. pendulum | reverse complement strand
CTTGAAATAAGGAAAAGCTGAAAAAGTAGAAGTCTAGTCTAGGGAGTGTTGGGAAATGGTTGATAAAGTCTTTTGTGGTTGTAGGAAAAGTCTTTGAGCCACAAGTCTTACACCTTAAATCTTGGATTTATTCCTTGCAAGACTAACATCAATTCACACTCTCTTTCTTCAACTTATAGGATCAACAACCACATTTTCTTCAACAACATATAGAGATGGCGAAGAACACCAAGAACACAAACTTTGAGTCTTGAAGTTCTAAGGTTTAAGTTGGACCCCAAACATCAAAAACACTTTTCCAAGCTTAAACTCCACTACACAATCTCCACAATACACGTTCAAACCTTGAACCAACAACACATCACACGTTCAAGTCTTGAACCCGCAACAACAATACCAACAACTATCGGCCAAGTCCAAGTTCACAATAACAACATCAACAACAAAGGCTCAAATCACGATATAGACTCAAAGTGTTAGTGAAGAACAATACTAACACTAGAAACACATAAGACAAGTAAAAATCTCGGCCAAGATACAACAAGAACACAATTTTCGGCCAAGAACACAAAGTGGACAGATTGCTATTTTTCTGAAAATTTCAGTTTTCATTTTTTTTTTTTTTTTTAATTTTCTAACAAGCACACCCAAGATTGATCTTGTAGGAACAAGATCAAGCCATGCTTTGATACCAAATGATACGGAAAAACAAAGAGGAGCATGAAACAAACACCAAATCAGTCCGCCAATCTTACGGATTCGAGGACCAAGATGGAGACCACACTCGGATTCGCTACTAATAACAAGAATACAAGATACAAGAGTGTATATTAACACCAAAACAGCTATGAAACGTGATGAACAAGATGAACAACAATAATACAAGTTTTGGATTCAACGAAGACCCCAAAACAGTCCACTACACAACACATACACGATTTGCAAGAAAATAAAGATAGATAGTGAGACCAAGATTATTACAAGATTAAGAACCAAGTGTATTTCAACACTAACCCCTAATGAATGTAACAATCAAAACCACACTCTTACGGTGACCACCAAGAGAATGAACTAACCTTAAGATCTACCGTTTCCAAGCAAAGATCAATATTGGCTTTTCCAAGCCCTATGCTAAGGATGGCTTTTCCAAGCCCTACAACTAAGGGTGTTACACTCTCAAAAGAGAGAAAATATGTCTTTCAATTCTTCATCATTCCAAATCTCCCAAGAAATGAGCTAAAATGACCTATTTATAGTGTAATACAAAAGAATACAAAAAGACCACTTTGCCCTTAATGATAGGTGCGGCCATGGTGTGTAAATACACCATGTGTAATGTCCAAAATGCCCTTAATTAAGGGCCAAAACCGTGAGTCCTCACTCTTAAATGCTCCAAGCAATCTTCCATACGCGAGATTGCTTTAAGTTACGCTCAAAACGGGTCCTCCATGCATGTTCTTGTATTCTCGAGGTGACCAAGTCTTGAGCCTCTATGTGTTGGCCTCCAAAGATGTCATCAAAAGATAAGATGTCCATTTGTCCCGTATCAAATGGCCTCAAGAGTGACCCTCATAGAATCAAGTGCATTAGTATCCACATTATGAGACGTAGCTCCTTCCATTGTCAAGGTATTATCCGTTTTAGTTCACCACAAGTTCGTGTTCCACAAGTGTTGTATAATTGGCTAGTAACCGTGAGATTCTAAGGTATGAGCAAGCTCTTATCCGGAATGGATTCTTGTTTGAAGACTCAAAGAATTCTTTGATACAAGATCAAAACCACAACAACAAGAGCTTTGGATTTTCAGTTTAACACCACAAGAACAACAAGTTTCAGATTCGGTTTTCAGCACAACCCGGGAGCAACAAACTGTTTTTGTTTTGTTTTTTTGTTTTTCAGCAACAACAAGAAGAACAACAAGATGGATAACAAATGCTAGTGAATCGAAAGAGCTCCACACGGCTTCACTAGACTTCAAGATAACGAAATCAACACAACAACAACAAGAATAAGAAAGATAGATAACTTGACATAAAACATTCAATAAACTAAGAACCCTAACCTCAAGATAGGACCCTAAATCTAATGAATGGAAACACCAAGTTCTTACGAGGACCAAGAGGTACTTAACAACCTCAAAACCCTTGTTTCTAGCCAAAGATACAACCCAAGTATCCCTCTACTTGTGAGGAGATAGTGGCGGCTCTCTAGAGTGAAATAGAGAGGAAAATGTTTAGTGTTTTAGGTTACAACTTTCAGATTTCAAAAACTACCCAATAACTCTCTAACATGGTCTATTTATACTACAAACAAAAGGGCTAAAAGGCCCATCCGCCCCTTGCCTATTGGGCCAGCCTTGGAGGCTAGTTTATGGCCCATTAAGACCCCCTTCTTCACACATAAAAGGCCCATCCGCCCCCTTGCCTTTTGGGCCAGCCTTGGAGACAAGTTTAAGGCCCAAAACCGTGAGTCCTCACTCTTAAATGCTCCAAGCAATCTTCCATACGCGAGATGGCTTTGAGTTACTCTCAAAACGGTTCCTCCATGCATGTTCTTGTATCATTGAGGTGACCAATTCTTGAGCCTCTATGTGTTGGCCTCCAAAGATGTCACCGAAAGATAAGATGGCCATTTGTCCCGTATCATCCTCCCCTTCTTGAAAAGGATTCGACCTCGAATCCAAACCTTGCAAAATCAAAACAAAAGAAAAACAAGTACACATCCTCATGACATGAGGGTTAGGGTTAGTGCAACAAAATTCAATCTAACAAATAACATCATCATGCCAAGGTTGCACATATTTGCAATATAACCAAGAATCCTTTGGGTTGATCGTGGAAAGCTTAGTACAAATGTCACAAAGGAAGTGGCTATGATGAACATCAATAAATAATGAGCATGGACCGAGACAACTCCTACCATACCCTAAGATGGTACCGGGATCAAATGGGAGAAGTAGCCATGGACAGGGGTTTCGGCCAATCTCACTTTTCCCTAAGGTGTCGTCCTCAAGATTAGGCATACCCCCTAGCCCATTAGTGGAAATGTCATGAGCACAAAGAGGGTAGAGAAAGGTGTCACACAAGCTAACTTCAGCTATGGTGTCCTTATGCATGTACTCACTAGCTTCAAGTCCATCACCACTAGTATGCTCAATATAGGAAACACCTAAAGAAGAAGTAGATGGAATTTCTAAGCATGCACCACCTTTTATTTCAAGAGAATAATCCCCACATAGATATAAATCACCATGGGCAGCAAAGGAATCATTCACAAAAATATTTTTACAAGAATAATCATATTTCGGGTTTCCCAAGTAAAGCAAATCATGGTCATCTTTACCCGATTGACTATTCCTTTTCAAGACTACACATCCCCTGCCCTTAAGAGTACTTTCATCTTCCAAGAAGAGATTTCCATCTTTAGGAGAAATGTTGTCACACCATAGTGGGTTAGCATATAGGCTATAGCTTCCAAGGCAAGCTATACCATTATTTTCACCACTAGGCTCATTAGAAGTGTTTAAATCATCTTCAAACAAGACATTGTACCTAAAAAGCGCGTGATCTACCTCACGGACATATTTGGAACAAACAAGTTCCTCACTCGCTAAACGATCAATATCAAGTTTTAAGGATTTTTCAAACACAATATTACCCCAAGAAGAGCTCTCGGGTTCATGCTCACTTTGATCAACATTTTCCACATCATCATTCACTTGAGGTTCGTTAATTACATCAAACACATCCTCAAGTGGTGGATAACTTTCACGCATAAGTTGATCAACACAAATTTCAGAAGATAATGTATTTTCATTCAACATAATGGTTTCAACACTAGGTGGACATGGATCGATCTTACAAGAAGAGTCTATCCGGTCATCAATAGGATCAACTAGTGTATCCACACTCACAACATGTACATCATCATCAAGTGGCAAAGAAATAATACACTCACATATAGGCAAGCTACAACTCACACTCAATGGGCTACTAGCCACACAATTATCATTCACATGTACAAAAGTGTAAGAGTTTGCCATTTTACCTTGAAGTCCTTGAGTAGATTCTTCTTTGTCACGGTGTGAAGGTCCTCCAAAAGTTTGGGCAGCAACTTCCTTTCGGCATTGTTCTTCTTCGCTTTCCATGTTGCTACCTACACAAATGTCCTTAGAAATAGAAGGACAAACAATGTTAGCATGGTTTGGTGGTAATCCCCTTACTTGGCTCCACACAACCTCTCCTTTTTCCACTCTCGGATTACCACCTTTCACTCCCTTACTCCTCTCAATCTTTTGTCTCTCATAATAATTCGGATTGGAGTAGGTAGGAACTTCCTTTTGCGGCCCGGGCAGAATGTGCGTCTCGAGGTAATTTCCCCATCGGTCTCTTACAACATTAGGCCAATTTTGCATATTTGGAACTTTATGTTGTGCAAACCAATCGACGCCTAAACTCACATGACCATAGGCTATGGGAAAAACATCACACCACACCTCCTCATGGTAATTAAATTGGGAGAAGACAACCTTTACCCTTTCGGTAACCTTAAAACTGTCCAAAAAGTATGGAACAAGTAAAGGCTCGCAAAATAACCCCAAGTAATCAACCATGGATGGAACAATGTAGTTTCTATAGTACTTATCATCTAACACAACGAGGCAGCCCGGTATCCCACAAATGGTCACCTTTCCGGAGTGTACACTCCTTCTCGGATCAACATTGTAAGGCACATGAGTACCCCTCGATTTTGGAGATGTAGATCCTCTTCTTCCCATTGGACAACCTACACTATAGCTAGTATAACCATTCACACCATATCGACCTTGATAAGAAGTACTACAAGGTGGAGAATATGAATCTTCACACTCCTCACGTGTACTCTCATCATAACTCTCATAAGGTTTGCAAATGAAAGGGTTATACCTAACACCAAATCTAGGTTCGGAGTGGAGAGTGCAAGACTCCTCACATGTCCCAACTTCGTCATAAGATCCATCACGAGGTACTACATCATCTCCAAAGTCACCATAAGCACTAGGCACTTCATTCACCTCATTTTCTCCCTCAAAACAGTAATTTTCAAATCTGCCTATGTTTTGATCATGGCTATTTTCATAGCCTTCGCAATCTCCCTCAACTTCGTAGCGATAAAAACCCTCACTACAATTATAGTCTCCCATATTGTAGTCACAATAATCCCCGGCTGATACGGGACAAATGGCCACCTTATCTTTGGACGACATTTTTTTGAGGCCAACACATAGAGGCTCAAGACTTGGTCACCGCGATAATACAAGAACCTGCATGTAGAACCCGTTTTGAGCGTAACTTAAAGCGATCTCGCATATGGAAGATTGCTTGGAGCATTTGAGAGTGAGGGTTCACGGTTTTGGGCCTTAACTAAGGGCATTTTGGACATTACCATGGTGTATTTACACCCCATGGCCGCACCTAGATGGTACATGATACGGTTGGGGCAGCCTCCACAAGTACGCGACCCTTCACACGAAGCCGAGCTCGGGAACTACAAAAACTCCAAGCTTTGTTCATGCAAAATGGCCGTGTGTGAGTTGGAGATTGAACCAGCCAAGGACCTGAACGTTTTATGTGTGAAAAGGGGTGTTAATGGGCCATAAACTAGTCTCCAAGGCTGGCCCAAAAGGCAAGGGGCGGATGGGCCTTTTATGTGTAAAGAAGGGGTCTTAATGGGCCCTAAACTAGCCTCCAAGGCTGGCCCAATAGGCAAGGGGTGGATGGGCCTTTTAGCCCTTTGTTTGTAGTATAAATAGGTGCCATTAGGGTATTTTTTCAGCATTACTTTGATATTGATATTTCACAAACAAAAGACTTGTAACCTCTCTCTTGTTCTTGAGAGTGGAAACCGAAACTGTCCAAGCAAAGTGTGGAATCACTTGTGTTGGATCTTTGGCTAGAAACGTGGGTTCTAAGGTTGTAAAGTACCTCTTGGCCCTCGTAAGAACTTGGTGTTTACATTCAATAGCTTTAGGGGTCCTATCTTGAGGTTAGGGTTCTTAGATTATTGAGTGATTTATGTCAAGTTAACTATCTTTATTTTATCTTGTTGTTGTTGTTCATCTTGTTGTCTTAAAAGTCTAGTGAAGCCGGGTGTGGCTCTTTCGATTCACTAGCATTTGTATCCATCTTGTTGTTCTTCTTGTGTTGCTGAAAAATAGAAAACAAAATACAAAAACAGTTTGTTGTTGTTGTCTTGTTGCTGAAAACTGAAAACAGAAACTACAAAACAGTTTGTTGCTCTCGGTTTCTTGCTGAAACAGAAAACAGAAACTTGTTATTTTTGTGTTGTCAAGCTGAAATCCGAGACTCCTTTGTTATTCTTGTTGTTGTATTCTTGTGTTGTTGCTGAATCTGAAAACAGAAAACTACTAAAAACAGTTTGGTTGCTTCTCGGGTTGTGCTTGAAACCGAAACTGAAAGTTGTTGTTCTTGTGGTGTTAAGCTGAAATCCGAGATCTTGTTGTTGTGGTTTTGATCTTGTATCATCTGGTATCAAAGCAAGACCGGTTGTGTTCCAACATAACCCATCTTGGGCTAACTCACGGCTTAAAACAAACCACACCAAACGAAATTCTGAAATCTGTCCATTAGAAAGTTGAATCCGAGAATAGTGTTGCATGTTTAGATCTAGGTGTTATTTTGTTTGTTTAGTGAGTTTCTTGTGTTGGTTTCTTTCTCACCAACATTAAGGTGTCTAGATCCGAAAGTTGAGCTTGGAAAATTGAAATATTGTGTTAAGACTTGAAGTGGCCGAAAGTGAATGTTGTTGTTGATCAAAGAAAAATCGGTGGTTGTGTGCTTGTGCTAAAGAAGTGCTGAAGTTTGTGGAGTGTTCATCTTGAACTTATCATCTTGTTCATCTTGTTGAAATATTCATCTTGTTGTGTGTTCAAGTGGTGAAATTATAAAGTTGATTGTGAAAGACTTGCACCCATCACTTTGTAGCATTGTCAATCACTTCCCCTAAATCAAGGAACCTTGTTTTGTGGAAATTGTCAACCAAACCCACTTGTCTTGAGTTTGAAAAAGAGTTAAGACTTCAAATTTTCGTTTTTCCCACCAAAAACACTTTTCAAATTAGCACAAGTTGTGTGAATATTAAATCAAGACAAAAAAAAAAAAATATATATATATATATAAATCCGAAGAGAAGAAGAACGTGTGGGGGCCATTGCTTGATGCCACGTCACTATAAGCTCAACTTAGGATATATTCTTTGTTGCTAATTGTTGATTCTTGGTTTCCCTTATTTGGACTTAGAACTAATTAACAAACTAGTATTTTTCCACTAGGTTGTCAACTAGTTCCTTGAGCCGTCTATTCGTGTCAACGATTATTTGTGTGCTTTTGTTCTTTTGAATGAGTTGCTGATTTTTGACTCTAGTCCGGCAAGTATTCTTTGAGTCTTCAAACAAGAATCCATTCCGGACAAGAGCTTACTCCTACCTTAACATCTCACGGTTACTAGCCGATTATACAACACTTGTGGAACACGAACTTGTGGTGAACTAAAGCGGCTAATACCTTGACAATGGAAGGAGCGTTACTACTAATATTGTTTGTTTATTTTTGTAGGTCTAAAGGGTGATATAAGAGGAAAATGACTTTGATAGCCGGGGATTATTGTGACTACAATACGGGAAGCCATGATTGTAGTGAGGGTTTTTATGGCTACGACGTCGAGGGAGATTGCGGAGGCTATGAAAATGGCCATGGTGAAAACATAGGCAGATTTGAAAATTACTATTGTGAGGGAGAAAATGAGGTGAATGAAGTGCCTAGTGCTTATGGTGACTTTGGAGATGATGTAGTACCTCGTGATGGATCTTATGACGAAGTTGGGACATGTGAGGAGTCTTGCACTCTCCACTCCGAACCTAGATTTGGTGTTAGGTATAACCCTTTTATTTGCAAACCTTATGAGAGTTATGATGAGAGTACACGTGAGGAGTGTGAAGATTCATATTCTCCACCTTGTAGTACTTCTTATCAAGGTCGATATGGTGTGAATGGTTATACTAGCTATAGTGTAGGTTGTCCAATGGGAAGAAGAGGATTGACATCTCCGAAATCGAGGGGTACTCATGTGCCTTACAATGTTGATCCGAGAAGGAGTGTACACTCCGGAAAGGTGACCATTTGTGGGATACCGGGCTGCCTCGTTGTGTTAGACGATAAGTACTATAGAAACTACATTGTTCCATCCATGGTTGATTACTTGGGGTTATTTTGTGAGCCTTTACTTGTTCCATACTTCTTGGACAGGTTTAAGGTTACCGAGAGGGTAAAGGTTGTCTTCTCCCAATTTAATTACCATGAGGAGGTGTGGTGTGATGTTTTTCCCATAACCTATGGTCATGTGAGTCTAGGCGCCGATTGGTTTGCGCAACATAAGGTTCCAAATGTGCAAAATTGGCCTAATATTGTGAGAGACCGATGGGGAAATTGCCTCGAGACTTACATTCTGCCCGGGACGCAAAAAGAAGTTCCTACCTACTCCAATTCGAATTATTATGAGAGACAAAAGATTGAGAGGAGTAAGGGAGTGAAAGGTGGTAATCCGAGAGTGGAAAAAGGAGAGGTTGTGTGGAGCCAAGTAAGGGGATTACCACCAAACCATGCTAACATTGTTTGTCCTTCCATTTCTAAGGACATTTGTGTAGGTAGCAACATGGAAAGCGAAGAAGAACAATGCCGAAAGGAAGTTGCTGCCCAAAGTTTTGGAGGACCTTCACACCATGACAAAGAAGAATCTACTCAAGGACTTCAAGGTAAAATGGCAAGCTCTTACACTTTTGTACATGTGAATGATAATTGTGTGGCTAGTAGCCCATTGAGTGTGAGTTGTAGCTTGCCTATAAGTGAGTGTATTATTTCTTTGCCACTTGATGATGATGTACATGTTGTGAGTGTGGATACACTAGTTGATCCTATTGATGACCGGATAGACTCTTCTTTTAAGATCGATCCATGTCCACCTAGTGTTGAAACCATTATGTTGAATGAGAATACATTATCTTCTGAAATTTGTATTGATCAACTTATGCGTGAAAGTTATCCACCACTTGAGGATGTGTTTGATGTAATTAACGAACCTCAAGTGAATGATGATGTGGAAAATGTTGATCGAAGTGAGAATGCACCCGAGAGCTCTTCTTCGGGTAACATTGTGTTTGAAACACCCTTGAAACTTGATATTGATCATTTAGAGAGTGAGGAACTTGCTTGTTCCAAATCTGTCCGTGAGGTAGATCACACTCTTCTTAGGTACAATGTCTTGTTTGAAGATGATTTAAACATTCCTAGTGAACCTAGTGGTGAATACGATGGTATAGCTTGCCTTGGAAGCTATAGCCTATATGCTAACCCACTATGGTGTGACAACATTTCTCCTAAAGATGGAAATCTCTTCTTGGAAGATGAAAGTACTCTTAAGGGTAGGGGATGTGTAGTCTTGAAAAGGAATAGTCGATCGGGTAAAGATGACCATGATTTGCTTTACTTGGGAAACCCGAAATATGATTATTCTTGTAAAAATATTTTTGTGAATGATTCCTTTGCTGCCCATGGTGATTTCTATCTATGTGGGGATTATTCTCTTGAAATAAAAGGTGGTGCATGCTTAGAAATTCCATCTACTTCTTCTTTATGTGTTTCCTATGTTAAGCATACTAGTGGTGATGGACTTGAAGCTAGTGAGTACATGCATAAGGACACCATAGCTGAAGTTAGCTTGTGTGACACCTTTCTCTACCCTCTTTGTGCTCATGACATTTCCCCTAATGGGCTAGGGGGTATGCCTAATTTTGAGGATGACACCTTAGGGAAAAGTGAGCTTGGCCGAAACCCATGTCCATGGCTACTTCTCCCATTTGATCCCGGGTACCATCTTAGGGCATGGTAGGAGTTGTCTCGGTCCATGCTCATTACTTATTGATGTTCATCATAGCCACTTCCTTTGTGACATTTGTACTAAGCTTTCCACGATCAACCCAAAGGACTCTTGGTTATATTGCAAATATGTGCAACCTTGGCATGATGATGTTATTTGTTAGATTGATTTTTGTTGCACTAACCCTAACCCTCATGTCATGAGGATGTGTACTTGTTTTTCTTTTGTTTTGATTTTGCAAGGTTTGGATTCGAGGTCGAATCCTTTTCAAGAAGGGGAGGATGATACGGGACAAATGGCCACCTTATCTTTGGACGACATTTTTTTGAGGCCAACACATAGAGGCTCAAGACTTGGTCACCGCGATAATACAAGAACCTGCATGTAGAACCCGTTTTGAGCGTAACTTAAAGCGATCTCGCATATGGAAGATTGCTTGGAGCATTTGAGAGTGAGGGTTCACGGTTTTGGGCCTTAACTAAGGGCATTTTGGACATTACCATGGTGTATTTACACCCCATGGCCGCACCTAGATGGTACATGATACGGTTGGGGCAGCCTCCACAAGTACGCGACCCTTCACACGAAGCCGAGCTCGGGAACTACAAAAACTCCAAGCTTTGTTCATGCAAAATGGCCGTGTGTGAGTTGGAGATTGAACCAGCCAAGGACCTGAACGTTTTATGTGTGAAAAGGGGTGTTAATGGGCCATAAAATAGTCTCCAAGGCTGGCCCAAAAGGCAAGGGGCAAAAGGCCGTGTGTGATTGCTTGGAGCATTTAAGAGTGAGGACTCACGGTTTTGGGCCTTAAACTAGTCTCCAAGGCTGGCCCAAAGGGCAAGGGGCGGATGGGCCTTTTATGTGTGAAGAAGGGGGTCTTAATGGGCCATAAACTAGCCTCCAAGGCTGGCCCAATAGGCAAGGGGCGGATGGGCCTTTTAGCCCTTTTGTTTGTAGTATAAATAGACCATGTTAGAGAGTTATTGGGTAGTTTTTGGAGATCTGAAAGTTGTAACCTGAAACACTAAACATTTTCCTCTCTATTTCACTCTAGAGAGCCGCCACTATCTCCTCACAAGTAGAGGGATACTTGGGTTGTATCTTTGGCTAGAAACAAGGGTTTTGAGGTTGTTAAGTACCTCTTGGTCCTCGTAAGAACTTGGTGTTTCCATTCATTAGATTTAGGGTCCTATCTTGAGGTTAGGGTTCTTAGTTTATTGAATGTTTTATGTCAAGTTATCTATCTTTCTTATTCTTGTTGTTGTTGTGTTGATTTTGTTATCTTGAAGTCTAGTGAAGCCGTGTGGGGCTCATTTCGATTCACTAGCATTATTTTTCAATCTTGTTGTTCTTCTTGTTGTTGCTGAAAAACAAAAAAAAACAGTTTGTTGCTGAAAACTGAAAACAGAAACTAAAAACAGTTTGTTGCTCTCGGGTTGTGCTGAAAACCGAATCTGAAACTTGTTGTTCTTGTGGTGTTAAACTGAAAATCCGAAGCTCTTGTTGTTGTGGTTTTGATCTTGTATCATTTGGTATCAAAGCAAGACCGGTTGTGTTCCAACATAACCTTAAGAGTGAACTGCCAACCAACTGCTCTAAAAGCTATAGCTGGTAGAGCGAGGCAGCAACCCACCCTTTATAGGCCCTGAATCACACACGGGGCCACGAACCCCTCCGCGACCACACAAGGCCATCACCCCCCACCACGGCCAACACGGGGCCCCATCCACACCCCCACCAAGGCCAACACGGAACGTATCATCCCCTCTTCCTTTGAAGAGGTACGTCCTCGTACCTGCACATGGTGTAAGCGAGATACAACTGACCCCGTACCTGCGCATGGTGTAAGCGGGATTCGAACCCGTGACCTCCGCTTTGATACCAAACCTTAAGAGTGAACTGCCAACCAACTGCTCTAAAAGCTATAGCTGGTAGAGCGAGGCAGCAACCCACCCTTTATAGGCCCTGAATCACACACGGGGCCACGAACCCCTCCGCGACCACACAAGGCCATCACCCCCACCACGGCCAACACGGGGCCCCATCCACACCCCCACCAAGGCCAACACGGAACGTATCAACAAGGCAATGTGTGATTCGGTTTAAGGTGGGAAACTACCACGATGAAGTGCTTTGTGACGTGATCCTAATGCAAGCATGTCACTTGTTGTTAGGTAGGCCATGGCAATATGATAGGTCTACTAAGCACGATGGGAGGTCCAACCGGTATACGCTTGAGAAGGATAGCCGAAAGGTCACACTTCACCCTCTTTCACCCTCCCAAGTAAATGAGTGGCATCAAAATATGAGAGAGTTAAAGGGAAAGGGGAAGGAATCCGGAAAGGGAGAAAAGGGGGGGGATGCCGTAGGTGAGGAAGTAGGGACATCCGAGGTTGTCCCAACGACAAGGGAGATGGAAAACGTAGTGATGTTGGCTAGGAGGAAATAACTCTTCGTGGACCATGATGAAAACAAGCCGATGTTACTTTTGGCCCATTGTTTTAATACTAACCCCACTAATTCTTCCATTTCCCCTTTGATTTCTTGTGTGTTGCAGGAGTATGAAGATGTATTTCCTCAAGAACTTCCGCAAGGATTGCCCCCACTTCGGGGAATTGAGCACCAAATTGATTTGGTGCCGGGTTCACAACTTCCAAACAAACCGGCCTATAGGAGCAATCCCATGGACACTAAGGAGCTTGAAAGACAAGTTGAGGAGCTTCTCAACAAGGGATACATCAAGGAAAGCATGAGTCCGTGTGTTGTTCCCGTGCTTTTGGTACCAAAGAAGGACGGAACTTGGCGCATGTGCGTCGATTGTAGAGCCATCAACAAAATCACGATAAGGTATCGTCATCCCATCCCTAGACTAGATGATATGTTAGATGAGCTCCATGGATCTTGTTTGTTTTCTAAAGTGGACCTTAGGAGCGGCTATCACCAAATTCGCATGCAACCCGGTGATGAGTGGAAGACCGCATTCAAGACCAAATTTGGTCTATATGAATGGCTGGTCATGCCCTTCGGCCTTACCAATGCTCCTAGCACATTTATGAGGCTAATGAATCATGTAATGAAGCCTTATATTGGAAAGTTTGTGGTGGTTTACTTTGATGATGTGTTGGTGTATAGTAAATCTATTGATGATCACTTAATGCATTTGAGATGTGTGTTTGATGTGCTCCGAAGGGAGAAGCTGTATGCCAACATGGAGAAGTGTTCTTTTGGTGTTGATAAAGTTATATTCTTGGGTTTTGTCGTGAGCTCAAGGGGTGTGGAAGTGGACGATTCCAAGATAGACTCTATTCGAAGTTGGCCGACCCCTAAAACTATTGGAGAAATCTGAAGTTTCCATGGGTTGGCAAGCTTTTATAGGAGGTTTGTCAAAGGATTTAGTTCCATAGCAGCCCCCTTGACCGAGGCAATTAGAAAGGACGGACCCTTTAAATGGGGTGATGAGCAGGCTAGGGCTTTTGAGGCCTTGAAAGCTACGCTCATCTCGGCGCCTTTATTGCAATTGCCCAATTTTGATAAGATGTTTGAAGTAGAGTGTGATGCTAGTAAGGTTGGCATCGGGGCTGTTTTGATGCAAGAAGGTAAGCCCGTTGCTTATTTCAGTGAAAAGCTCAAAGAGGCAACTCTTAATTACTCAACTTGTGATTTGGAGTTGTACGCCCTTGTTAGAGCCTTGGGAAATTGGCAACATTATTTGTGGCCTAAGGAGTTTGTGATACGAACGGATCATGAGTCGTTGAAACACCTTAAGAGCCAAGACAAATTGAATAGGCGTCATGCTAAGTGGATTGAGTTCATCGAGACTTTCCCTTATGTAATTCATTACAAAAGGGGAAAGGAAAATGTTGTTGCCGATGCCTTGTCTAGGAAGCATGTGCTTGTTGCTACCTTGTCTTCGAAATTGATGGGTTTTGAGAGCTTGCGGTTGTTGTATCCCGAGGATCCTACCTTTGCTCCTATTTTTAGGGAATGCGAAGAGTGGGGAAGGGACCGTTGGCTTAAGGAGAATGACCATTCCTCCTACTCTCGGTTCGATGGGTATTTGTTCAAGGGGAGGAGGTTGTGTGTTCCTTCTAGTTCTTGGAGGGAATTATTTGTGAGGGAGGCCCATGACGGAGGCCTCATGGGTCACTTTGGGGTAGACAAGACCCTCGAAATCTTAGAGGAGAACTTCTATTGGCCCAAAATGCGCAAAGACGTCACTAAAATTTGTAGTCAATGCGTGGCCTGCCGGAGTGCGAAATCTCATCTCCTACCTCAAGGATTATACACCCCACTCCCTACTCCCCTTAGGCCTTGGTTGGATATTTCGATGGATTTTGTTTTGGGGCTGCCAAGGACTAGAAAGGGCCGAGATAGCATTTTTGTTATTGTTGATAGATTCTCTAAAATGGCTCATTTTATTCCATGTGCTAAAACCGAGGATGCTCGTAGTGTAGCTTCATTATTTGTTGCACATGTTGTAAAGCTTCACAGGGTACCGAGGACTATTGTGAGCGATAGGGACTCCAAGTTCCTAAGTCTCTTTTGGAAGTCCATGTGGGGTAGGCTTGGAACGAAGTTACTTTTCTCCACTTCTTGTCACCCACAAACCGATGGCCAAACGGAGGTAGTAAATAGAACCTTGGGGTCTATTCTACGTTCTATGGTTAAAGGTAAACTGACTTCATGGGAAGATCACCTACCCTTGGTGGAATTTGCATACAACCGGGTAATACATTCGAGCACGGGAATGACTCCCTTTGAATGTGTTTACGGCCTGAATCCCCTTACCCCTTTAGATCTCACTCCTTTGTCTAGTGATCTCATGACCAGCTTAGATGGAAATAAAAGAGCCGAGGCAATGAAGAAAATGCATGAGACGGTGCGGATCAAGCTTGAAAAGAAGAACCAAGAGATTGTAAAAAGGGTAAACAAAGGGAGAAGAAGGCTTGTGCTTGAACCCGGAGATTGGGTGTGGGTGCATCTTCGAAAGGATCGGTTTCCAGCTCAAAGGAAGTCCAAATTGCTGCCAAGGGGTGATGGTCCTTTCCAAGTACTTGAGAGAATCAATGACAACGCCTACAAGATTGACCTTCCACAGGAATATCAAGTGCACAACACTTTCAACGTTGGTGATCTCTCCCTCGTGGATGCGGTTGAAGATGACCAAATGCTGAATTTGAGGTCAAATTCCTCTCAAGATGGAGAGGATGATACGGTTAGGGAAGCCTCCACAGGTACACGGCCTTTCACACGAAGCCAAGCTCGGGAATTACAAAAACTCCAAGCTTTGTTCATGCAAATGGCCGTGTGTGAGTTGGTGATTGAACCAACCAAGGACCTAAACGTTTTTATGTGTGAAGAGAGGTCCTAATGTGTAATAAACTACTCTCCAAGGTTGGCACAAGAAGCAAGGGCGGATGGGTCATTTTACCCCTTTTGTTTGTAGTATAAATAGAACATGTTAGAGAGTTATCCTTTAGTTTTTGAATGCTGATTTTTGTAACCTAAAAACGCTAAACATTTCCTCTCTCTTCCACCCATAGAAGCCGCCCCTATTATCTCACAAGTAGAGGGATACTTGTGTTGTCTCTTTGGCTAGAAACAAGGGTTTTGAGGTCGTTGAGTGCCTCTTGGTCCTCGTAAGAACTTGGTGTTTATATTCATTAGACTTAGGGTCCTCTCTTGATGTTAGGGTTCTTAGTTTCTTGAATGTTATATGTCAAGTTATCTATCTTTCTTTATCTTGTTGTTGTTGTTGATTTTGTTATCTTAAAGTCTAGTGAAGCCATGTGGGGCTCTTTTCGATTCACTAGCATTGTTATCTATCTTGTTGTTCTTGTGTTGTGGGCTGAAAAACCGAAACTTAAACTTGTTGTTCTTGTGTTGTTGGACTGAAATCCGAGCCTACTTGAAGCTCTTGGTGTTGTTGGTTTGATTTTTGTATCAAGAAACCTCCTCAGTTATGACTATCCATAAGTTTGAAACCATATAAGAAATCTTCCAAGCGGCCTTGGAGATTAAGAGGATATCCAAGCGGCTGGTGATTTGCCTAGTGATAATGTGATTAGTTTCGATGGAAAAAGGGTGAAAAGGAAGAAAAAGATGCATGAGAAGGTGAGGATTCACCTACAAAAGAAAAATCAAGAGGTGGCTAAAAGAGGAAACAAGGGAAGAAAGTCGTTTGTGCTTGAATTAGGAGATTGTGTATAGGTGCACCTCTGGAAGGATAGGGTTTCAACCTAAAGAAAAGCTAAATTGATGCGACGAGGTGATGGTCCATTTCAAGTTCTTAATAGGATAAATGACAAGGCCTTCTAGATTAACATTCCTCTCAAATATCAAGTGTACAATAACTTCAATGTATGCAAACTTTCACTCTTTGACATGATAGAAGATGATCACCCCTTGAATTTAAGGTCAAATTTTTCTCAAGATGGAGGGGATAATAAAATCAAATTTTCTCAAGGTCATTTGCTAGAAGGCTAGCCCGGGAGCTCTAAAGAATCCAAAAATTATTCATAAAGCATGAGGTACTTGACAAAGTCTTCCCATTATAAAGAGGGTGTCATTTGTAGATGATCGCACTCATATTCGGTCAAAGATCGAAGAAAGAAAAAGGGGAATGCAGAATAGGTCTAAAAATCCCCTATGAAGGGACATATGCCCAAGGCATTTCAGATCCACGTTTGATTCACTCTAGCATTTCAATAGAGGGTCAAAATAGCCCCAGGACTTTGGATCTACCTTTGAACCACTCTAACATTTTAAGAGCGGATCCAAACAGCCCTAGTTGGCCTTTTCTTGCAATTGGGTCACTTTTGGTCCCTAAATGTGTAAGAATTAGCCTAACTATAAATACTTGAGATCTAGCTATTTCCTTTATTTTGCTTTATTATTGATGAGTTCTTCTCTATTATGTGAGAATGTTGTAAAACTTTTGTTGAAATTTCATTTAGAAATGTTGGTGTAGAGGGCGATCATTTCCCTCTTGGTCATGATAAGAAATAGGTGTTTGATTAAGCTTGTAATTGAGGGTATTAGGATTTAATATATCATTATGTTCTTGATTACTTCTTATTCTTGTGTCTAATTTCTATCCTTTATCAGATATCTCTTTACTTTTCATATTCATCTTCAAATTTCATAGTTTGATTTCTATCATTTGAAGTCAAGGTATCACCAATTGAGGATTAGATATTCAAGTATTCCAATGATAGACTTTCAAACTCACTACGGTCATTATAAGTTCATGGTTAGGTTCTTTGGGTTGAGAAATGCCCCAACATATTCATGGAGTTGATGAACTGGGGTTTTTAATCGTATCTTGAATCTTTGGTCATTGTATTTATAGATGATATCTTGTTTTATTCCATGAGTGAGGTCGATCATGAGGATAATTTATAGATTGTGCTTCAGAGTTTGAGGGATGAGAATTTATATGTTAAGTTCTCCGGGTGTGAGTTTTGGTTAAAGTTTATTTCCTTTTTGGTTTATGCGGTTACCAAGCATGGTATAACAATCAATCCAGTCAAGATTGCAGCAATTTGTGATTGGGATAGGCCTACTTCTCCTATCAAGATTTAGATTTTTGTTGGTTTAGCGATCTACTATTAGCATTTTATTGAGGGTTTTTCATTTATAGTGGCCCCGTTAACCAAGATAACTTAGAAAAAGATTTCCTTCAAGTGGTCCAACACTTGGGAGGTGAGCTTTCTAAAGCTGAAGGATTTTTTGACTTCAGCTCTGATGCAAGATCCAACAACAACAACAAGAGTTTCGGATTTCAACCAACAACCACAAGACTACAACTTTTAGTTTTCGGTTTTTTTTAGCTTACAACACAAGTGATAGTTTTCGGTTTTAAGTCTCAATCCGAGAACAACAAGAGATGCAACAATGCTAGGGAATCGAAACAAGCCCCACACGGCTTCCCTAGACTTTCAAGTTAAGAAAAGCAACACAACAACAACAAGATAATGGAAGATAAATAACTTGACATACAATATTCAAGAAACTAAGAACCCTAACAACATGAGAGGACCCTAAGCCTAATGAATATTAACACCAAGTTCTTACAAAGACCAAGAGGCACTCAAACTACCTCAAAACCTTTGTTTCTAGCCAAAGAGACAACACAAGGATTCCTCTCCTTGTGAGATCTAGAACCGGCTTCTTGTGGAAGAAGAAGAGAGTGAAATGTTACCTTTAGGTTACAATTTTCAGATTTCAAAATAGACTAATGGATATCTCACTATCACCTTCTATTTATACTACAACAAAATGAGCAAAAAGACCAAGACGCCCTTGCTTTGTTGTGGCCTCCTTGAAGACTTAATTTATTACACATTAGGCCCCTCTTCACACATAAGGACGTTGAGACCCTTGGTTGGTTCGGCCAACAACTCGCACACGGCCATTTGCATGAACAAGGCTTGGAGTGTTTGTAACTCCCGCGCTTGGCTCCGTGTGAAAGGCCGTGTACATGTAGGGGTAGTCATAACCGTATCATCCTCTCCATCTTGAGAGGAATTTGACCTCAAATTCGGCACTTGATTATCTTCAACCGCATCCACGAGGGAGAGATCTCCGACGTTGAAGGTGTTGTGCACTTGATATTCCGGTGGTAGGTCAATCTTGTAGGCGTTGTCATTGATCCTCTCGAGTACTTGGAAAGGACCATCACCTCTTGGCAGCAACTTGGACCTCCTTTGAGCTTGAAACCGATCCTTTCGAAGGTGCACCCACACCCAATCTCCGGGTTCAAGCACTAGCTTCCTTCTCCCTTTGTTTGCCCGTTTTGCAACCTCTTGATTCTTCTTTTCGAGCTTGATCCGCACCGCCTCATGCATTTTCTTCATGGCCTCGGCTCTTTTAGTTCCATCTAAGCTGGTCATGAGATCACTAGACAAAGGAGTGAGATCTAAAGGGGTAAGGGGGTTTAGGCCGTAAACACATTCAAAGGGAGTCATTCCCGTACTCGAATGGATTACCCGATTGTATGCAAATTCTACCAAGGGTAGGTGTTCTTCCCATGAAGTCAATTTACCCTTAACCATAGAGCGCAGCATAGACCCTAAGGTTCTATTTACTACCTCCGTTTGGCCATCGGTTTGTGGGTGGCAAGACGTGGAGAAAAGTAACTTCGTGCCAAGCCTACCCCACATGGACTTCCAAAAAAGGCTTAGGAACTTGGAGTCCCGATCACTCACAATGGTCCTTGGTACCCCGTGAAGCTTTATAACATGTTCAACAAATAATGAGGCCACACTAGGAGCGTCCTCGGTTTTGGCACACGGAATAAAGTGGGCCATTTTAGAGAACCTATCAACAACCACAAAAATGCTATCTCGCCCCTTTCTAGTCCTTGGCAGCCCCAAAACAAAATCCATTGATATGTCCAGCCAAGGTCTAAGGGGAGTAGGGAGTGGGGTGTATAATCCTTGAGGTCGGAGGCGGGATTTAGCACTCCGGCAGGCCGCACATTGACTACAAATTCTTGTGACGTCTTTGCGCATTTTTGGCCAATAGAAGTTCTCCTCTAGGATTCCGAGGGTCTTGTCTACCCCAAAATGACCCATGAGGCCCCCGTCGTGGGCCTCCCTCACAAGCAATTCCCTCCAAGAACTCGAAGGAACACATAACCTCCTTCCTTTGAACAAATACCCCTCGAACCGAGAGTAAGAGGAGTGGTTATTTTCCTTGAGCCAACGGTCCCTTCCCCACTCTTCGCATTCCCTAAAAATAGGAGCAAAGGTTGGATCCTCGGGATACAACATACGCAAGCTCTCAAAGCCCATTAACTTCGACGACAAGGTAGCAACAAGCACATGCTTCCGGGACAAGGCATCGGCAACAACATTTTCCTTTCCCCTTTTGTAATGAATTACATAGGGGAAAGTTTCGATGAACTCAATCCACTTAGCATGACGCCTATTCAGCTTGTCTTGGCTCTTAAGGTGTTTCAACGATTCATGATCCGTTCGTATCACAAACTCCTTAGGCCACAAATAGTGTTGCCAATTTCCCAAAGCTCTAACAAGGGCGTACAACTCCAAATCGTAAGTTGAATAATTAAGAGTTGCTCCTTTGAGCTTTTCACTGAAATAGGCAACGGGCTTACCCTCTTGCATCAAAACAGCCCCGATGCCGACCTTGCTAGCATCACTGATGCAAGATCCAACAACAACAACAAGAGTCTCGGATTCCAACTCAACAACACAACCACAACAAGTTTTAAGTCTCGGTTTTTAGGTTACAACACAAGAGATAGTCTTCGGTTTTAAGGCACAATCCGAGAACAACAAGAACACAATAATGCTAGGGAATCGAAACAAGCCCCACACGGCTTCCCTAGACTTCAAGATAAGAAAAGTAAACAACACAACAACAACAACAAGATAAAGAAGATAAACAACTTGACATACAATATTCAAGAAACTAAGAACCCTAACACATGAGAGGACCCTAAGCCTAATGAATATTAACACCAAGCTCTTACAAAGACCAAAAGGCACTCAACTACCTTAAAACCTTTGTTTCTAGCCAAAGAGACAACACAAGGATTCCTCTCCTTGTGAGATCTAGAACCGGCTTCTTGGAGAAGAAGATGGAAGATATTTTGGTGATTTTAGGTTACAATTTCAGCATTCAAAAAAAAACTAATGGATATCTCACTAGCACCTTCTATTTATACTACAACAAAATGAGCCAAAAAGACCAAGACGCCCTTGCCTTGTTGTGGCCTCCTTGAAGACTTAATTTATTACACTTTAGGCCCCTCTTCACACATAAGGACGTTGAGACCCTTGGTTGGTTCGGCCAACAACTCACACACGGCCATTTGCATAAACAAGGCTTGGAGTGTTTGTAACTCCCGCGCTTGGCTTCGTGTGAAAGGCCGTGTACATGTAGGGGTAGTCATAACCGTATCATCCTCTCCATCTTGAGAGGAATTTGACCTCAAATTCGGCACTTGATCATCT
>JAQZCD010000210.1:0-41134 GCA_030864225.1 Capsicum baccatum var. pendulum | reverse complement strand
CTATTGCCTACTTTAGCAAAAAGTTCAAAGGAGCAACCCTAAACTACTCTATGTACGATTTATAGTTATATTCCTTGATCAGAGCCTTGGCTACTTGGCAATATTATTTGTGGCCTAAAGAATTCGTGATCCGAATAGATCATGAATTCTTGAAGCATCTACGGGCACAAGAAAAGCTTAATCGGTGCATGCCAATGGATTAAATTTCTTGAAACTTTCCTTTATGTTATTTATTAAAAAAGGGGTAGACAATGAGGTTGCCGATGCTTTATCCTGAAAACATGTTCTTGTGTCTACTTTGTTGTCTAAGTTAATGGGGAAGCCTCAAGTCTTTATATCCCAAGGACCCTCACTTTCCTCCAATCTATAGGGAAATGAAGAGTTGGATAGGGATAGGTGGGTTACGGATAGGGATTCCCATCCCTATACCAAATTTGATGGATACTTATTTAAGGGTAGACGATTGTGTGTTCCCTCAAGTTTGTGGAGAGAATTGTTTGTGAGAGAAAAGCATACAATGGTAGTCTAATGGGCCATTCTGGGGTCGAGAAGACCCTCAGAATTTTGGAAAACAATTTTTTAGCCTAGAATGCATAAGGATGTGGCCCGAATTTATGGCCAATGTATTGAGTGAAAAGGATACAAGTCACGGCTCCAATCTCACAGGTTGTACACCCCATTGTCCACCCCTTTGCGTCCTTGGATTGACATATAAATGGACTTCGTTTTGGGATTGCCAAGGACTAGAAGAGGGCAGGATAATATTTTTGTCATGGTGGATTAGTTTTCCAAGATGGCTCACTTTATACCTTGTTACAAATGTGATGATGCGCCTGGTGTAGTCTCTTTATTTGTTGATAATGTTATTAATCTGCATGGTGTTCGGGGACCATAGTGAGTGATAGGGATTCTAAATTCCTAATCCACTTTTGGAAGTCCATGTGGGGTAGGCTCGGTACTAAGTTATTGTTTTTTACTTCATGTCACCCATAAATAGATGGTCAAACAGAAGTAGTAAATAGGACCTTAGGGTCTATGCTACGGTCCATGGTTAAGGGAAAATGACTTTTTGGGAGGAGAACTTACCATTGATTGAATTTACTTATAAAAGTGTAATACACTCAAGCACGGGGATGACATCCTTTGAGTGTGTATACGACATCATCCCCCTCACCCATTTAGATTTAACACCTTTTCCAAGTGATCTTGTGATAAGCTTAGATGGAAGAAAATGGGTCGAATCCATGTAGAAGCTACATGAGAAGGTGAGGTTGTGGTTGGAGAGAAGAAAAACCAAGAAGTTGCAAGGCGAGACAACAAAAAAAGAAGAAAGCTCATTCTTAAACGGGAGATTGGGTGTGGGTGTACCTAAGGAAGGATAGATTTCCATCTTAAAGAAATGCTAAGTTGATGCTGCGGGGTGATGGCCCATTCCAAGTATTAGAAAGAATCAACGACAATGCCTACAATATTGATTTACCCCCGAAATATCAAATGCACAACACTTTCAAGGTATGTGACCTCTCTCGGGTGGAAATGGTAGAGGGTGGCAATGATCCGAATTTGATGACAAATTCCCTTCAAGATGGATAGAATGACATGAGAATTCCTAGCTTGAGACCTTTCACACGAAGTCAAGCACGTGAGTTGCAACGACTCCAAGCCTTGTTCATGCAAATGGTCGTGTGTGAGTTAGTTCTTGATCCACCAAATGTTTTAAATATTTTTAAGTGTGAATAGGAGCCTTGAAGTGTAATAAACCTACACTCCAAGGCCACCCCATGGCAAGGGTTAAATGGTCATTTTATCTTTCATTTTTGGTGTAATATAAATAGACAACATTAGGGTTATTTTGCCTAAGTTCATTCATAATATTTTGAGACACAAAACACTTGTAATATTTTGGAACTTCTCTCTTCCATTGGAGAAACCCTAATTCCAAATCTCACAAGTAGAGTGATACTTGTGTTGTATCTTGGTTAGAAACTAGGATCTTGAGTTCTTTGAATTCCCCTTGGTCTAAGTAAGATCTCGGTGTTGATATTCATAAGTCTTAGGGTCCTTTCTCATTGCTAGAGTTCTTAGATCATTGAACATTGTATGTCAAGTTTCTATCTCTTGTAATCTTATTATCATTGTGTTGTTGAATCTAAAGTCTAGTGAAGTTGTGTGGTGCTCTTTCAATTCACTAGCATTGTTGTTATTTGTTGCTATTGTTATTAAACTCATTTTCTTGTTCCAAAAACCAAGTGATGGAAGCCTAGTGAAGCCGTGTGTGACCATTTTTGATTCACTAGCACTTTGTTGATCATCTCGTTGTACTTGTGTTGGCTTGATACACACTTAGTTTTGTATCAGTTTGTCAGCCAGGTTAGAGTTCGCTGGTGGTTAATCAGAGAAATTTTCCGACGAGATTCTCCAAAGATTCAAATCGAGCGAGTATATTGTAGATGCTAAATTTAAAAAAATCACAAGAACCAAATTTTCAAGAACCCCAAGTGAAAAAATCAAAGTATTAATTTCCTACAAACTTGCATCTTGTTTTCAAGAACAACAGTAAGAAAAAGAACAACAACAAAAATAGGAACAATATGAAGAAGAGGAGAGAAGGGGAGGGACAGGGGGTAGAGGTATTTAGGGGCTTTTTCTAAAAAAGTTATGATTAATTTTTATAATTATTTTGGGCCTTTAATGCCATGTGTCATTTTCAATTAGGCAATTGTATCATATCACCACGAGTGATACAATGCTAAGTGTGTATCAAGAGATTCCAACCAACACAAGAACAACAAAGTGCTAGTGAATCAAAAAGGCCACACACGGCTTCACTAGGCTTGCAACACTTGTTTGAACTTGAAAAGTGAGTTTAATAACAAGAACAACAAAGACAATATTGTTAGTGAATCGAAAGAGCCTCAATGGATTCACTAGACTTTTATTCAACAACACAATGTTAATAAGATTTACAAAGAAAGAGATAGAAACTTGACACACAATATTCATTAATCTAAAAACCCTAACAAGAGAAAGGACCCTAAGACTAATAAATATCAATACCAAGTTCTTACTTGGACCAAGAGGAACTCAAATAACCCCAAGAACCTAGTTTCTAGCCAAGATACAACACTAGTATCACTCTACTAGTGAGAATTTGGTTTTGGCCTCTCCAAATGAGAAAGAGAAGTAAAGAATTTACAAGTCTTTTGTTTCTTGAATAATAGGAATGAACTAAAGCAAGACTAACCCTATTACATGGCTTTATAGTGTCACGCCTCAAATCTTATTGGGGCGGACTGGCACCCGTAACCGAGAAGGCTCGGGAGAACCAGCTCATAACCTTATACTTCCCATGCATACCTCTATGACAACCCAAAATTCGGACAACATCATGTCGCATATAAAAGAAAATAATCATCTGTATAAGCTCGAGCACACATATATATGTATATACAATAATTGACCGTTGGAGCCATCACGTCTATTAACAAAACACCACCTAGACTGTACATTAGGTCTACAAAGCCTCTAGAAAATACACAGAGTTTAACTAAGGTAGGGACACACCCCTCCATATAACTAACTTCTACGCAATATCAAAAGTGACTGGATATGACACGGAAAGCCCTGAAGCAAACTGGAGCTCACCAAAAGCAGCTGGATATCCTGGCTCCTACTTGTGCGGTGTATGAGCTGAGGTACCTGTGCCTGCAGCATGAAATGCAGGTCCCCTTGGGGGACGTCAGTACGAAATATGTATTGAGTATCTAAAGCAGTAGATAATCACATATGATATAGGAGTTAATATAAATCAGAAACAAGTGAATAAATTATAATAGGAGTGGACCACACTTACTAGAACTTGTGACAACCTATACATTGCATTTATTTAATCATTTTACCTTCGTTCTTATCATCTTTGTAATCATTACTGTACTATACTGTGACCATTAGGCTGCCTCCAGTACATATCAACTGGGATTGACCATGATAGTCTTATGCCCCTGGTATACCACCATAAACACATAAATAGGGATCGACCCATGATAGGACTTATTCCCCTGGGATACCACCCGATAAGAGAGAACTTCCATCACTTAGTTCAATTAATCTTTGAGATTGTTATTTCGGTTGCCACCGCATTTTTGATACTTTAAAACAATGATACATCAATAAGAGACATATAAATAGACCATCAATGCAATAACAATGAAGTAAGAACTTATTGGCACATCAAAGAAGTGTTTTGGAGTCATCAATGCCATAACAATGAAGTAGGAACTTATTGGTATATCAATGAAATATTTTGGAGTCATTAATAGCACATGGATCTTGTTTGAGTAACCGAATACCTTCTGACATTCAGTAGTGCAATAAACATGTAAGATTTGGAAAACAAGTAAGTATTTGAATGTCTTGACATCTTGTAGAGTGGAAACAAGTTCATTGGTAACGTAGGACATCATACAAAACCATTATGGATCACATGTTATTGAATAACTTTGGAAACTTTCTTAATAGAACAATTGTTCACTTTCATGCCAAAGATATGGTATAGAGTATGCTTTACATACCTGACTGTCAACCTTCAATACTAGTCCCAAATGGACTTCCCGTCTTTTCGGATTACTTATCTACAATGAACATATATAGCAATCTAGTATTAGCAACCAAACGTCACAATTCAATTATTTGAATTCACCAAACTAGTGGTTAAGTAGTAAGCCTTAATTACACCATAAAGAGTATCACTTTAACCCTCTTATACTCCAATTACATTCACATGCCATGCATATTCATACAACATCCTCCAATATCAAGTTTGGATTCATTTATCCTTCCAACCAATCCATTAAACCAAATTGAGCCATAGACATAAATAATCATCAATTCAATAGTATATCACCATATCCACCTTCCATAACTCAATTACCATATCCGCCTTCCACAATTCAATACAACCAAACCATGCAAAATAATCCATAAACCTATTTCCATCACCTTTCAATAACAACCAATACATATAATCCTCTATCACATATATACATATGGAAAATAACAAAGTAAAATAATATTCATACCTTAGAATTCACCTCTTGATTATGCAATCCTGTTTACACAAATAATAGGTGTCGTTGGAAGCTCTCGAGATGACAAACGCAGTTATCAGATTACTTTGGAATTTCTACGGTTGAATCAAAAGTAATTTAAAGGTCAAATTTGGCTAGGGTTTATTATTCCTCAATGATTGATGATAAAATGAGTTTTTGAACTCATATACATGTATATATACACATATTACCATCCATAATTTAATAGGAAATGATCAAAATGCCTTTAAAATTTAAATAATGTCAAATTTGTCCTTTGGTGGACTGTTTTTATAAGCTAAAGTAGATCGACCATAAATATTTTCTCCGATATCGAATTTGGGTGAAATTGGTATCGTTGGAAGGATAATTCAAAGGGATTTCATTTCATATAAAGTAGGCCACCCAGTTCGTCCTGTACAAGGAGTTATGGTTGTTTGAAATTGACCTTAAAAATCTGTTTGATAGGCTGAAGTAAAACGAGTATAACTCCTTACTCAGATGTTGGATTTGGATGAAACCAATTGCATTGGAAAAAAGACTCAACGATATTTCTTTTCATAGGTCACAGCTCTCCCAGTTCATTATACTAAGGTAGTTATAATCATTCAAAGTTGACCCAAAAATTCGGCTGGCCCCAGTAGTTTGTGTGCAGAAATTTTCCTGCACATTTACTATTCCCAAATATCCTGGCCACCGTTTTATAGTTTCGAACATGCTCGATTATATCCTAAACCTATCCATTTTTGGAAATCCTTATATCGTTGGAAAGCTTATTCAATAACCTTCGCATGGACCCATCGATGAGCAAATTCCGGTATAAATAAAATAAAAGAAATTAATTCCACATAAACAAGACCAATACACGTACTTGAATACGCCAATACACGTACTTGAATATGGGGTGTTACATCCTTCTCCCCTTTAGGACATTCTTCCTCGAATGTTAGCGTAGTTATTCAACCGACAAGTTCAAGTCCATCATTAATATTCATATCATCACATAAATACTATGCATATAAAAAAAAACTTACTTTTTAATATTCTAACTTTGTTTCTTGAACTTCCTCTTCATCTTTGAACAAATGAGGGTACTTATATTTCATTGCTTCCTCAGTTTCCCGTGTAATCTTTTCCCTTTGACGATTTCTCCAACGTACTTTCACAGATGCTATCTTTTTTTCTCATCTTCTTAACTTGGCGATCTAGAATAGCAATAGGCACTTTCTCATAGGTAAGATCTTCTGTAACTTGCACATCCTCAGTAGAAGTGATATGTGATGGATATTCGATGCACTTTAGAAGCATTGACACATGAAATACCAGATGTACTGATGAGATCTCTTGGGGTAGCTCTAATTCATATGCAACTTGTCCAAACCTTCGAGTGATCTTATACGGGCCTATATAACGTGGACTCAACTTCCCTTTCTTGCCAAACTTATTACCCCTTTCATTGGTGATACTTTCAAAAATACCCAATCACTATAGAACACTCTAGCCCTCTCCTTATACTATCCGCATATGACTTGTGTCGACTTTGGGCTGTTTTCAGTCGTTGTTGAATTACTTTAACCTTCTCTATGGCTTGATAAACAAGATCCGGTCCGAACAAAAAGTTTCACCCACTTCAAACCATCCTATTGGTGATCTACACTTCCTTCCATATAAAGCTTCATATGGTGCCATTTTGATACTTGAATGATAGCTATTATTGTAGGCAAACTCAATAAGAGGTAAATGATCATCCCAGTTGCCCTTAAAATATATTACACAAGCTCGTAGCATATCTTCAAGTGTTTGGATGGTATGTTCTGCTTGTCCATCTATTTGAGGGTGAAAAATTGTACTCAACTTCACTTGTGTTCCCAAACACCTCTGAAAAGACTTCCAAAATTTTGTGGTAACTTGGGTTCCCCGATCTGATATAATAGAAATTGGCACTCCATGTAATCGGACTATCTCTTTAATGTACAACTTTGCATACTCTTCAATTGTGTAAGTGGTCCTAACTGGTAGGAAATATGCGGATTTGGTAAGCCTATCAATAATCACCCATATAGAATCGAACTTCCGGGATGTACGAGGCAAACCAATAACGAAATCCATGTTGATCATGTCCCACTTCCAGCTTAGAAGATCAATGCATTGCATATAACCTCCGAGTTTTTGGTGCTCAACTTTAACTCTTTGACAATTTGGATATTCAGCTACAAATTCTGCAATGCTCTTCTTCATGTCATTCCACCAATACATATCTTTCAAATCTTGATACATTTTGGTTGATCCTGGATGAATGGAATACCTTGAACAATGTGCCTCTGTCATAATCTTCTTTCTTAGCCCGTCTACATACGACACACACAATCGGTTTTGGCACTGAAGTAGTCCTTCTCACGTAAGCTCAAATGCCTTGGTCGCACCACTCTGAACGTTCTCCTTAAGCTGTAATAAAATAGGATCTGCATATTACTTCTCTTTCACTTTAGCTACTAATGAAGATCCCGCAGCATTATGTATGATAAGCTTTTTATCCGGAGTTTCAAGAAGGCGAACTCCCAAACTAGCTAACTGGTGAAGATCTTTAATCATCCCTTGCCTTTCTATAGGCGCCATCATAGCCTTATGACTTAACACATCAGCTACCACATTTTCTTTCCCTAGATGGTACAAGATATCAATATCGTAGTCCTTTAATAGTTCAAGCCATCTCCACTGCCTTAAATTTAGATCCTTCTGATTAAAAATATATTGCAAGCTCTTATGGTCAGTATATATATCAACATGAACCCCATATAAGTAGTGGTACCATATCTTTAAAGCAAAAATAACTACTGCCAGCTCAAGATCGTGTGTAGGATAATTTTTTCTCATGTGGCCACAATTGTCTAGAAGCATATGCTATTACCTTACCATGCTGCATCAATACACATCCTAACCAATTTTGGAAGTATCACAATACATTGTATACCCTTCGGTGCCTTCTGAAGTACCAACACGGGTGTAGAAATCAACTTGTTCTTTAAATCTCGAAAACTTTTCTCACAAGCATCATTCCATTAGAATTTGGATGCTTTATGGGTTAGCTTGGTTGAGGGGTGCTGAAATGAAAGAAAAGCCTTCAACAAACCTTCTATAATAATCGGCCAACCCAAGAAAACTACGAATCTCCATAGGCGTTGTGGGCCTTGGCCAGTTCTTTCACAAGCTTCTATCTTTTGAGCATCGACCTTTATCCCTTCACTAGATATAATTGACCCAAAAATGCCACCGAATTTAACCAAAACTCACATTGAGAGAAGTTTGCATAAAGCTTACAATCACGAAGAGTCTGCAATAACCTGTCGTAAGTGATTGGTATGGTCCTCTTCTGATCTAGAATAAACTAGAATATCATCTATAAAAACTATCAGAAATACATTCAGGAATGGCTTAAACACCCTATTCATCAAATGCATAAAAGTTGTGGGTGCATCTGTTAGCCCAAATGACATAACTAGAAACTCATAATGACCATACCATGTTCGAAAAGCTGTCTTGGTATATCCTTCTCTTTGGACCCTCAACTTGGTGGTAACGTGACCTCAATCAATCTTAGAAAAGCACCTGGCACCCTATAAACTGATAAAATAAATCATCAATTCTTGGGAGAGGAGTATTTATTCTTAATAGTCACCTTATTCAATTGTCGATAATCAATACACATCCTCAGTGAGCCATCCTTTTTGCGCACAAATAACACTGGTGCTCCCCAGGGGGACATACTAGGACTTATGAATCCCTTCTCTAGCAAATCTTTCAATTGCTCTTTTCAATTCTCGTAATTCTACTGGGGCCATTGCTATACGGAGGAATAGAGATTGGTTGGGTGCCTAGTATTACATCAATACAACTCTACTTCTCATTCAGGAGACAAACCTGGAAGATCTTCAGGAAATACATCAGAAAATTTATTTTACCACCGGAACAGCGTGAAAGAGTTGGTGGCTCCATTTTGTATCCCTTACTCTAACTAAATGATATATGTATCCCTTGGAAATCATTCTTCTTTCCTTAAAATAAGAAATAAATCTACCTCTTGGCGCGCCAATTTTACCTATCCATTCAAGGACTGATTTATTTGTACCATTTTCGTGTAGCAATCAATTGTGGCATAACAAGACGCCAACCAGTCCATACCCATTATAACATCAAAATCTACCATTTCAAACTCCACGATATCATCCATCGTATCACGACCACAAACAGTTACTATGCAGTTTTGGGTAAACCCTTCTAGCTATAATAGATTCTCCAACCGGTATGCACACTTCAAAGGCTTAACTAACAGTTCGGGTATTCTTTTAAACTTTCCAGCAACCAATGGAGTAACATAAGATAATGTAAAACCAGGATCAATTAAGGCATATACATCAAATGAAAAAATAGACAACGTACCCGTAACCACATATGGGAAGCCTCTAGATTCTGTCGATCCGCTTAGCATAACGTATGATTTTGAGCCCCGCTAGAACTCGTGGATCCTCTATCACCTCTACATGACCCATTGGTTGTGTACCCCCTTCCTGAATAAGGCATCGATGATGATGATGCAACAAATTACCCCGTAGTTCATGCCATACCCCCTATGCCCTTTCGTGGGCATTATCTCATCATATGCCCTGACATACCATAAACAAAAGCAAACATTGGTCCCCATCCCGATATGCACCCAAATGATACCTTCCACATTTATTGCATGGATCTCGAGGAGGTCTCAATTGGCTCATATTCCCTTGCCCTTGGTACCCCACTGTCCGCAAACTCTGACTCACACTTTTGTGCCCAAATTGATTTCCTTTGGACCCTTAGAACTATTGTGGGGCACTAGATGCAGAATAAGAAGATAATGGCCTAGGTGTCTTAGAGAAAACTGTGGTCTGAACCCTCCTTGGGATCCCATGAACTGCCCTGTAGATCTAGTCCTCTTGGAATATCCTCTTTTCTAATTCTTGTGTTCTTCTCCTCTGCCTCTGATCTTTCATTTTCTGTGCAAAATCTTGGATCCTTGCTATGTCCATATATTTGTTCAACAGCGACAATAGTACAATCTCTAACTAGATATGGATCCAGGACTATCCACATATTGATGAACTCTGTCATCCATAGTAGCTACAACATTAGGAGAATATCTCAACAAGGAATTAAATCGGAGACTGTACTCTCTCACGCTCATATTACCCTGACGAAGATTTAAAAATTGATCTACACGGGCCTGACGAATCTCGAATGGAAGACACTGATCAAGAAATGCCTCTTTGAACTCTTTCCAAGTATCTGGGGGTGCATCAATACCCCTAGATTATTTTCAGTCCTCGTACCAATATATAGCCTCCCCTTTGAATCTATACGCCACTAACTCCACTGTCTCTCTATCCATTACATGCATAATATCTAAGGCTCTTTGAATTTGATCAATAAAGTCTGTGGGTCCTTATTAAGATCTGATCTAGTAAAAGTGGGAGGATCCATCTTAAGAAAATCCTGTGTTCGAAGGCTAGCCGCCCTATCTGTACCACTAGGACCTGTGGTAGGAATGGCTTGCCCTTGAGCTTTCCCAGCAACTATACGAGTCAAAAGTTGCACCTGCATTTCTAAGATCTCGATTAGCAGCATTAATAAGTGGCTCTAGGGATATAGTTCTCCTCCCCCCTTATTTCTTCAGGAGTGGAAGAAGTTTCTGATGCATGATCAGCTGGAGCCTCACTTTGATTAGCTGGTATAGTGAGTGACTTACTAGTCCCCTCTCTGGTAGCCACATCTACTTGTTTACTGGTATTCTTGTTTCTTGGTAACCGGCATCATTACTATAATAACAAAAACAAACGGATTCAGTGGTCAACTATGACTTCATATATAATATAGGATCTATCGTATGATCTAAGACATGAAGAAAAAGAAATAATTCCTAAATTTCCATAGCCTTCTATTTATAGATGCGGTGCACGACACAGCCACACCGATAAACAAGACTCTATGTGGACACGGCTTTGTAGATTCACTAGGATGAACTTCTCTGATACCACTATTGTCACTCCTCAAATCCTATGGGTGCGGACCTGGCATCTGTAACCGAGGAGGCCCGGGAGAACCAGCTCATAACCTTATACTTCCTATGCATACCTCTATGATAACTCGAAATTTGGACAACATCATGTCGCATGTAACAGAAAATAATCACCTGTATAAGCTCGAGCACACATATATATGTAAATATAATACTTGACCGTTGGAGCCATCACGTCTGTTATCAAAACACCACCTTGACTGTACATTAGGTCTATAAAGCCTCTAGACAATACACAGAGTTTAACTAAGGTCGGTACACACCCCGCCATATAACTAACTTCTATACAATACCAAAAGTGACTAGATATGACACGAAAATCCCCAAAGCAAACTGGAGCTCACCAAAAGCAGCTGGATATCCTGGCTCCTACTTGTGCGGTGTATGAGCTGAGGTACCTGTGCCTACGGCATGAAATGCAGGTCCCCCGTGTGGGACGTCAGTACGAAATATGTACTGAGTATGTAAAACTGTAGATAATCACATATGATATAGGAGCTCAATAGAAATCAGAAACAAGTGAATAAATCGTAATAGAAGTGGTCCACACTTACTAGAACTTGTGACAACCTATACATTGTATTTATTCAATCACTTTACCTTCGTTCTTATCATCTTTGTAATCATTACTGTACTGTACTGTGACCATTAGGCTGCCTCCAGTACATATCAACTGGGATTGACCCATGATAGTCTTATGCCCCTGGTATACCACCCATAAACACATAAATAGGGATCGACCCATGATAGGCTTATTCCCCTGGGATACCACCCGATAAGAGAGAACTTCCATCACTTAGTTCAATTAATCTTTGAGATTGTTATTTCGGTTGCCACTGCATTTTTGATACTTTTAAACAATGATACATCAATAAGAGACATATAAATAGACCATCAATCCAATAACAATGAAGTAAGAACTTATTGGCACATCAAAGAAGTTTTTTGGAGTCATCAATGCCATAACAATGAAGTAGGAACTTATTGGATCATACAAAACCATTATGGATCACATGTTATTGAATAACTTTGGAAACTTTCTTAATAGAATAATTGTTCACTTTCATGCCAAAGATATGGTATAGAGTATTCTTTACATACCTGACTGTCAACCTTTAATACTAGTCCCAAATGGACTTCCCGTCTTTTCGGATTACTTATCTACAATGAACATATATAGCAATCTAGTATTAGCAACCAAACGTCACAATTCAATTATTTGAATTCACCAAACTAGTGGTTAAGTAGTAAGCCTTAATTACACCATAAAGGGTGTCACTTTAACCCTCTTATACTCCAATTAAATTCACATGCCATGCATATTCACACAACATCCTCCAATATCAAGTTTAGATTCATTTATCCTTCCAACTAATCCATTAAACCAAATTGAGCTATAGACATAAATAATCATCAATTCAATAGTATATCACCATATCCACCTTCCATAACTCATTACCATAGCCACCTTCCATAACTCAATTACCATATCCACCTTCCATAATTCAATACAACCAAACCATGCAAAATAGTCCATAACCCTATTTCTATCACCTTTCAATAACAACCAATACATATAATCCTCTATCACACATATGCATATGGAAAATAACAAAGGTAAACAATATTCATACCTTAGAATTCACCTCTTAATTATGCAATCCTGTTTACACAAATAATAGGTGTCATTCGAAGCTCTCGAGATGACAAACACAGTTATCAGATTACTTTGGAATTTCTACGGTTGAATCAAAAGTAATTTAAAGGTCAAATTTGGCTAGGGTTTGTTCTTCCTCAATGATTGATGATGAAAATGAGTTTTTGAACTCATATACATGTATATATACACATATTCCCGTCCATAATATAATAGGAAATGACCAAAATGCCTTTTAAATTTAAATAATGTCAAATTTGTCCTTTGATGGACTGTTTTGATAAGCTAAAGTAGATCGACCATAAATCTTTTATCCGATATCGGATTTGGGTAAAATTGGTATCGTTGGAAGGATAATTCAAAGGGATTTCATTTCATATAAAGTAGACCACCCCAGTTCGTCCTGTACAAGGAGTTATGGTTGTTTGAAGTTGACCCTAAAAATCTATTTTGATAGGCTGAAGTAAAACGAGTATAACTCCTTACTCAGATGTTGGATTTGGATGAAACCAATTGCATTGGAAATAAGATTCAAAGATATTTCTTTTCATAGGTCACAGCTCTCCCAGTTCATTATATTAAGGGAGTTATGATCGTTCGAAGTTGACCCAAAAATTCGACTGGCCTCAGTAGTTTGTGTGCAGGAAATTTTCCTGCACATTTACTATTCCCAAATATTCCGGCCACTGTTTTATAGTTTCGAACGTGCTCGATTATATCTGAAACCTATCCGTTTTTGAAAATCTTTATATCATTGGAAATATTATTCAATAACCTTCACATGAAACCATCGACGGGCAAATTCCCGGTATAAATAAAATAAAAAAAATTAATTCCATATAAATAAGACCAATACACGTACTTGAATACGCCAATACACGTACTTGAATAGGGGGTGTTACATATAGTCACTTAGAAATGAGGGGCAAAGACCAAAATACCCTTGGCATTTAAGTGGGTGGGTTTTGGGGTGTCTTGGTGGGCCTCTTCACATTTTATTAAATATAGTCCCTTAGATGGGCTCACAAGGGCCTCACACATGCCAAGAATGTGAACAAGGCTTGGTGTCATTGCAACTCACGTGCTTGGCTTCGTGTGAAAGGTCTCAAGCTAGGAATTTCTGTATCATCCTCTCCATCTTGAGAGGAATTTATCCTCAAATTCAAATCATTGCCATCCTCCACCGTTTCCACCCGAGAGAGATCACATACGTTGAAAGTGTTGTGCACTTGATATTCTGGGGGTACATCAATCTTGTACGCATTATCGTTGATCCTTTATAATACTTAGAATGGGCCATCACCCCGTGGCATCAACTTAGTATTCCTTTATGATAGGAATCTATCCTTCCTTAGATACACCTACACCTAATCTCCCGGTTCAAGAATGAGCTTTCTTCTTTCTTAGTAGGCTCGCCTCGCAACTTCTTGGTTTTTCTTATCCAACCGTAACCTCACCTTCTCATGTAGCTTCTTCATGGCCTCGGCCCGTTTTCTTCCATCTAAGCTTATCACAAGATCACTTGGCTCAGGGGTTAAATCCAAAAGGGTGAGGGGGTTGATGCCGTATACACACTCAAAGGGTGTCATCCCCGTGCTCGAGTGTGTAACATGATTAAAATAAAACTCAATCAACGGTAAGTGCTCCTCCTAAGAATTCACTTTTCCTTTAATCATGGACTGTAGCATAGACCCTAAGGTCCTGTTTACTACTTTTGTTTGGCCATCGGTTTGTGGGTGGCATGAAGTTGAAAGCAACAACTTAGTACCGAGTCTACTCCACATGGACTTCCAAAAGTGGCTTAGAATTTAGAATCCCTATCACTCACTATGTTCCTCGGAACAACATGAAGTTTTACAATATTATCAATAAACAAAGAGGCTACAACTAGGCACATCATCACACTTAGAACAAGGAATAAAGTGAGCCATCTTGAAAAACCAATCCACCATGACAAAAATACTATCCCGCCCCCTTCTAGTCCTCGACAATCCCAACACGAAGTCCATTGATATGTTAAGCCAAGGACGCAAAGGAGTGGACAATAGGGTGTACAACCCGTGGGGTTGGAGCTGTAACTTAGTTCCTTTGAACTCAACACATTGGCCGCAAATCCGAGCCATATCTATGTGCATTCTAGGCCAATAAAATTATTCTTCCAAAATTCTGAGGGTCTTCTCGACCCCAAAATGGCCCATTAGACCGCCATTGTGTGCTTCCCTCATAAATAATTCTCTCCATGAACTTGAGGGAACACACAATCGTCTACCTTTAAACAAGTATCCATCAAATTTGGTATAGGAATGGGAACCCCTATCTGTGACCCACCTATCCCTATCCAACTCTTCACTTTTCCTATAGATAGGAGCGAAGTAAGGGTCCTCGAGATATAAAGACTTGAGGCTTTCAAACCCCATCAACTTAGATGACAAAGTAGACACAAGCACACATTTTCAGGATAAAGCATTGGCAACCACATTGTCTTTACCCTTCTTGTATTGAATAACATAAGGAAAAGTTTCAAGAAATTCAATCCATTTGGCATGCCTCCGGTTAAGCTTGTCTTGTGCGCGTATATGCTTCAAGGATTCATGATCCGTTCGGATCATGAATTCTTTAGGGTACAAATAATGTTTCCAAGTGGCCAAGGCTTTAATCAAGGCATACAACTCTAAATCGTACGTAGAGTAGTTTAGAGTAGCTCATTTGAGATTTTCACTAAAGTAGGCAATAGTCTTCAATTCTTGCATTAAAATCGCGCCTATACCGACTTTTGTAGCATCACATTCGACCTCAAACTCTTGTCAAAATTCGGTAATTGTAGCAACGGGACCAAGATAAGCATAGCTTTCAAGTCCTCGAAGGCCTTAGCTTGTTCATCTTCCCACTTGAAAGGCCGATCCTTTTTGATAACTTCAGTCAAGCAGGCGGCAATGGTGTTAAATCCTTTGACAAAACATCTATAAAAACTAGTCAACCCATGGAAGTTTCTCACTTCACCTACAGTTTTGGGAGTTGGCCAATTTTTAATGGCATCAATCTTAGATTCATCCACTTCGACCCCTCTTGAGCTCACCACAAACCCAAGAAATGCAACCTCATGGACACCAAAAGAACACTTTTATAGATTAGCATATAACTTCTCCTTTTAGAGGACATCAAACACACATTATAAATGTTTTACATGCTCATCTAAGGACTTATTATACACCAACACATCATCAAAGTATACAACAACAAACTTTCCGATAAATGGCTTCATCACATGATTCATTAGCCTCATGAAAGTACTTGAAGCATTTTTTAGGCCGAATGGCATAACCATCCATTCATAGAGACCGAATTTGATCTTGAAGATGATTTTCCATTCATTACCCGGTTGCATACGAATTTGGTGATAGCCACTCCTCAAATTAATTTTAGAAAAGAACACGAACCACTCAATTCATCAAGCATATCATCTAACCTAGGAATAGGGTGATGATATTTTACCGTTATTTTGTTAATGGCTCGGTAATCAACTCACATACTCCAATTCCCATCTTTCTTGGGAACTAGTAGCACCGGGACCGCACAAGGGCTCATACTCTCCTTTATATACCCTTTGTTGAGAAGTTCCTCAACTTGGAATTGCAATTCCTTAGTATCCATCGGGTTGCTCCTATTAGCCGGTTAGTTGGGCAATAGTGAAATCGGCACAATATCTATTTGGTTCTCAATTCCCCGAAGTGAGGGCAATCTTTGCGGTAATTCTTTTGGAAAGACATCCTCATAATCCTGTAAAACATGAGAAATATGAGGAGAAATAGAAATGTTAGTGGTGTTAGTATTAAAACAATGAGCCAAGAGAAGCATCGAAGTGTCCTGTTATGATCCATAAATAATTCTTTCTTCCTAGCCATCATCACCACACTTCCTTGCCCCTTAGAAATTAGGAGCCCCTTGGTTTCCCCTACTCCCTCACTCTCGGGTTCCCCTCTTTTCCCCTCACTCTCAGCCTTCTTTCTCTTTTCCCTCAATTGTCACATCTTTTGGTGTAATTCATTTACTTGGGAAGGCAATAATGGATGAAGAGCGACCTTGCGGCCATCCTTCTCAAGTGTATACCGATTGGACCTTCCATCATGTTTGGTTGACCTATCATATTGCCAAGGTCTTCCTAACAACAAGTGACAAGCTTGCATTGGTATCACATCACAAAGCACCTTGTCATGGTAGGTGGCTACCTTAAAACGTATCACACATTGACTTGTGACCTTTAAATCACCACATTCATTCAACCATTTCAACTTGTAAGGACTAGTGTGAGGTGTAGTCGGAAATTTTAAAAAGTTTACTATTGCAACACTAACCACATTCGTACAACTTCCACTATCTATCATCATAGTGCACACACTTTCCTTCATAAGATATTTAGTATGGAATAGATTATCCTATTGGCTAGGATCATTTATTGCCTTACTAATCATGGCAAGCCTCACTACAAAGTTTGGAACCACACACTCTCCTTCTTACAGATAAGCATCCTCACAATCATCATCATCATCATGTGGATCATTTTCAGGTTCCTCTCCATCTTGAGGCTCGACCTCATTCTATTCTTTTTCAAGACCCACTTCCTCACCAAGGTAATACAATCTTCCTTCCCTTAGGATCATATTTTTCCGATTTGGACATTCATTGGCTTTATGTCCCCAACCTTGGCACTTGAAACATTGGAACCCTTTAGGATTTGGATACTTGTGAGCTTCTTGCCGGGGAGGAAATTTGTGGACTGTTTTAAGCTCGGGTGGCCTTGTAGTGGCGGGTTGGTCCTTGTTTTTGGGCCAACCCAAAGATAGTTAAACCATATCTTTGATCCTTAGCCAACCCGAGGTTGATGGTCCCTTTACCTTAAATGACGACCTCTTTTTAAGGTTTTTTTCAATCTTAAGAGCCTCTTGGAAAATTCCTTCAACGGTATCAAAATTTTTAAGCATCAAATGAATGGAGATCTCTTTGTTCAACCCACATTTGAACTGAATGATGCCATGGCCAATTTGTTCTCCCCGATGATCAAGCTTTAACATGAGTTGTTGAAACTTGTCATAGTATGCCATAACACTTCAATTCCCTTGTCGCAAATTGTACAACCTATCAAGAAACTCATGAAGATAAATTTTGGGAAGATACCATTGCCTCATTAGGTATCTCAACCAAAACCATGGTGGTGGTTGTCCCTCTACCAACTCGTTGCCGAATCGCTTGACATATTCCCACCAAGTGTTAGCATAGCCTTCAAAATGAGCTATGGCATAACAACTCTTCTTATCCTCCGAGATATCATTCACTTGAAACACTTTATCACATGCCGACTCCCAATCAAGATACATCTCGGGGTCACTTTCACCCTTAAAGATAGGTAGGCTCAATTTGCTGGTACTGATGCCTACGTCTCTATCTAGGTGTCGATTTCCTATTTCTCCATATCCTCGGTATCTCCTTGGATCCACACGACCCCCTGTCATCTCTTCCCCCTCATGTAGGAATCGTTAAAGGCTCCATACCCTTCATAATCCTCTGTACCATATTCCTCAAGGTGGATAGGACGGTTTTGGACATTTGGAACTTGATTCGGAGGAATTGGATTTTGTGGAGGTGGTGGTCTTTGGTTTAGTGGAGCTTGGAAGGAGGGTTCGGATTTTGTGGAGGCATTTAATATCCGAGTACCTCTTGCAGAACTTGAGGCATTTGGGAATGGGTTGGTCTATTGGATTCTCAGTTTAGAGGGTTATAAGCGGTTTGGCTTGCGGCATTTAGTGGAGCTAGTGAAGGATTTGGCAATTGTGGCCATGTTTCGGGAGTAACGGTGGTGGAGGAATTTCTATAATGTCGAGGATTAGAAGGACGAGAGTTCCTTTGACTCTCCACTTGTTCTAACTTCCCACTAATAGTCATCACTTCTCCCCTTATGGCTCCCGCTTCCGTACTCAACCTTTCAAGAGCTTGGGTCATAGCCTCAAGAGTGACCCTCATATTCTCCATTTCATTAGAATCCATGATTTGAGACGTGGTTCCCTCCATTATCAATTTATCACCTACACAAGCAACAAATAAGTTAGTTCAAAATCCCTCTCCCCACTCTCACTCTCTTGGTTCACTCACATTCAAGTTACACAAGTGTTGTAGATTGGCTAGGAACCCGTGAATCCGTAAGGTATGAGTATGCTCTTGCCCAAAATGGATTCTTGTTTGAAACTCACAGAAATCTCATCGGACTAGAGCCATGAGTTACAACGTATTCAAATGACAAAATCACACAAACAAACGTTGACACGAACACAAGGATTCAAAGGACTAATTGACAAGCTAGTAGGAATGTACTAGTTTGTTAATTAGTTCTCAAGTCAATTAGAGGAAACTAAGAATCAATAATTAGAAACTAAAACATCTAAATTTGAGCTTAATTATCACATGAACAGTAACTTAGGTGATGTGGCAGCATGTCATTGGCCGCGGGTCCACATAAGTAGTTCATCAACTTGAAGTCTTAGACCCCTTAGATCTTTTGTAATGGATGACTTGTTATTGGGATGGAAAACATAAGGTCTTGTAACCTTTTTCAATTTTTTTTTTCAAACTCAAAAAGTGATGTTTGACCTCACTAGTCCCACAAGACAAGGTTCCTTGTTTGAAGGAAAAATGGTTGTCAAGTCTTGAAAGGGTGATGTTGGCAAGTTTTCTCACAAGTAATTTTTTTTTCAATTTTGTCTTACAACCTTTTTTTGAATCTATTTCTCTTTATAGAAGTTAAGACATAATATGAGGAGAAGTTTAGGATGAACACAACATCAACACCTTCAAGAACATAACAATAATACACCACAATGGTCACTTCCAACGCCTCAACACAAGTCAAACCTCATGGCCACTTCAAGTTTTCACAAAAACAATTTTCTTTCAATTAAGCTCAACTTTATATTTAGACACTTTCTGTGTTGATGAGGAAGAAATCAACACAAGAAACAAACTAAACAAGTAAAATCTTTTGTAGATCTACAACCATTTTTTTGATCAAAATGTTCAAGAACACACTTTTTGGTAAGAGCTTCCCAAGATTGGTTTTGTAAGAACAAAACCTAGCCTTGAGCTTTGATACCAAATGATACAATGCTAAGTGTGTATAAAGAGATTCCAACCAACACAAGAACAACAAAGTGCTAGTGAATCGAAAATGGCCACACACGGCTTCATTAGGCTTGCAACACTTGTTTGAACTAGAAAAGTCAGTTTAACAACAAGAACAACAAATAAAATATTGCTAGTGAATCTAAAGATCCCCACACGGCTTCACTAAACTTTTATATTCAACAACACAATGTTAACAAGATTTACAAAGAAAGAGATAGAAACTTGACACACAATATTCATTAATCTAAGAACCCTAAAAAGAGAAAGGACCCTAAGACTAATAAATATCAATATCAAGTTCTTACTTGGACCAAGAGAAACTCAAAGAAACCCAAGAACCTCAAGAACCTAGTTTCTAGCCAAGATACAATACTAGTATCACTCTACTAGTGAGAATTCAGTTTTGTCCTCTCCAAATGAGAAAGAGAAGTAAAAAATTTACAAGTCTTTTATTTCTTGAATAATAGGAATGAACTAAAGTAATACTAGCCCATTTATATGGATTATATAGTCACTTAGAAAGGAGGGACAAAGACTAAAATACCTTTGGCATTTAAGTGGGTGGGTTTGGGGTGTATTATTGGGCCTCTTCACATTTTATTAAATATAGGCCCTTAGATGGGCTCACAAGGGCCTCACACATGGCCAAATATGTGGACAAAGTTTGGAGTCATTGCAACTCACGTGCTTGACTTCGTGTGAAAGGTCTCGAGTTAGAAATTTCTGTATCAGCGAGTGACTTACACCCATTTCTAATTTTTTGGTGAATGCCAAAGAGTGCCTATTAGGAATAATTTTTCACATAGTATAGGTGTTCAATAGGTACCAATCTTAGTTGAGAGGTCTAACTGAAATTTCAAAATAAGTTTAAGAATATTTCGATGACTTAACCCTAAGAATATAGTACAATATCATTCATGATTGATCAACAAAGGACATGGGGGAAAGCAGCGACAACATCAACATCAAGAGCATAAAATTAAATTTCATCATGATTTTTATAATTAACTTAGAAGAGGTACATTTTTTCCTATTCATGCATTTCATGGAATACGGTAGTACTCAATCGTATTTCTTATAGAGGTAGTTGACAATTGAATTCAATTATAACCATTATTTTTATATGCGTAATAGTGTGAAAAAATGCCCGGCTTTAAGCTGTTCAAGAATAGTGGCGTTGAGTTTCTTGACCTTTGCTTAGGATTAGTCAGTTCTATTCTTGATGAGATAGGAAAGGGATATCATACACTTTACCAAAGATATTTTTTTTGAACCAATTATCATATTTTGACAATTTCTATATTGATTTAAGTTAGATTTATCAGAATAATTTTTGTGTGTTTATTGGGAAGGAGGGAAGAGGGGGAGAGAAATATCATTTTCTATGTTTATACAAAAATATAAATAAAATCAGATAATAAATTCAAAATATGAGATACGTGGCATAAATATTTTCTCCTTATAAACATATCGTGCAATTTTTTCATTTAGCTTTTATGTAAGTTACAATATCTTTTCATTGGGAGTGCATTACAACTAAAGTATCATTACATTCATATTTTGTTAGCCTTGCGTTATTATCATCTAAAGAAAGTGACTGAGTAATGACATCTTTTAGTGATTTCATAATGCATTGTTATTGATATTTTCTTTTACTTACTTATATATGTAATGCTTTATTTTTGTGTGCATTTAATTATTCTCTACGTATTGGTGGTTGCAGGTAAGAGTTGAGAGTAACAAAAAAGATCAACTCAGTAGTATTTTACGTCTATTTAGTCAAGTACCATCATTGTTTTGTTAATAGTATTTTAGGTCTATTTAGTCAAGTACCATTATTATTTTGTCCGTCATTATTTTGTCTGAGTCTTTTAAATTATTGATTTTTATTTTTGGTATGTTAGATTATAAAATTTGCTCCTGATAAAGTCACATCTAATTACATTTTATTTAGTCTTCTTTTAAAAAATAAAATAAAAGTGAGATCCGTAGACCTCATATATTAAAACAAAAGAGGTAGAGTAAGAATAAACAAGTGAATCACCAAAAGAAAATGAGATTCAAAAATAAATTTCATGTGCACATTTGAATTATTTTGCATTTTTTCTCTTCTTTCACTTCATTTACTATATTGAATAACTCACTCTTTCCTTTTAATGATAATTGAGATGTACGCACGTGTTTTTTCCTCAACAAGAATATCATTTTTTTCCTGTTAATACTAATTTTATTTATTCAGGAGTTACGAAACTTAAAAGTAATTTCTTAATTGTAGAACTTAAAGGAATTTCGCCCAATAAATCTTGAACATCACTAATTTCCTATATACACTCCGACAAATATTTTGTGTACTAAAATTGTGAGTGTGAATAGGCAGCCAGAATATTTATATCCCTTTCCTATAAAAGTAATGCAATGAGTTGCATGTGTTTCTTAACTTCTAATGCATTTTACCTTAGAGATATTTTTAGAGTCTTTGGTCTCATTCTACTATAGGATTTGAAAAATGATTGCATCAATGACCATCTACTCATAGAATTTTTTTTTTTTTAAAAAAAATCGATCTTTTGAATATTTATTGTTAGAGAATTATAAGAAAGTAATTTTTATAGAATAAATAAGAAACGTTTATTACTGCGCGAAGTGTGGTTAAAGTTACTAGTATAACGACTAAATTAGAGTGGTATGTATGATGAGATTAGCATATTGCCATTCCATCTTTCATACGCAAGATTTTGTTTGCTTTACTTAGCTTGTTATGCTTACTTTATATCTTGTTGATTTTGTATCACCTGGCAATCAAACTTCTAGTAAATCGGACATAATAAGGCTAAATCATAACATGTCCTCTTGACTCACCTGCAAATTTAATTATATCAAATCTACAGTAAACATGTTTGTAATACCCCGCACTTTCGAATCGAACTATTGTTCCTATGTGTAGAAGCTCTAACAGAAATTATTTTTCAAGTGAGAATAAGTTTTATGATCTTTATCCTCGTGTTTGAAGTGCTTTCGAGGTGAAAAACCTTCATAGGAATTACTTAGAGCAAAGTTGAGCTAAGAACCTTTGATTTGGCTAAATCTTTGTATTTGATTTTACAAGGGTCTACTTTGAACGTGTATAACTTTCTATGCAAGTAGACGTTTTTGTAGCTAAAGACCCACCAAATTGTAGATAATTGAGTCAGCATTCCAACGATATCAATTTCGCTGAATTTTGATGCCCAAGCAAAATGTTATAGCTATTTTCGTGAGAGAGACAGTTAGGTCACACGCTCAAACACCCGCCCCTAGTTTACAGCTATTGGTTCCGCATTTTTAAGGGATTTTTTAGTCTTTTCTTCCCTTATAACTCCCAGCCCACACTTGATAACCCTTAAGGGCAATATTTTTCTCCTATTTCATCAATTAAACATCTCAAATCCTCTCTAAAAAAAACATAACCCTAGCTCCTCCCCAAAGATCAAGAATCAAGCTCTTAGGTCAAGATCTCCAAGAAACGAATCAAGATTTGAGTTCTATCCTTCAAACTAAGTAATCTAAGGTACGTGGGATTTTCCTAAACTACATGGGCATGGTGAAATTGTTTTATTAAGTTTTTAAAGTTTAGAAACCATATATTCATGAAGGGTTTTGAGACCAATTTAAAGAATATGCATTATGAATCCTTTTCAATGATATAATGTTTTGGTCTTGAGGACTTTCCTTGAATCTTGATTTTCTCGTGTATATATATACATGTGTTTTTAGCTTCTTTTTTCTTAAATATGAATTGAGAGTATGAATAATGAATTTCCCTCTCTTATTGTGTTATTTCTTGATTTACAAGTTATGGGTTACTCAATTGCAAGTCTTAAGGCATGAACCAAGAGTTTGACTATTATTTATGAACTTGATGTTGATTGTGAATCAAAGAGAGGGATATTTCTTGTTTTATAAATGATATATACGTGAGAATTGAAAGAATTGCATGATTGTCTTGAGAAATTGACCACCACACATGTTTATGAATTGAAAGAGAGAATTTTTACCAAAGTTTTCATGTATGTTGAAATACAAATCCTTTTATACAGTTTGAATGATTTGGTGGTCCAAACATTATGTTTTGAATGAAAGAATCGTAACATGATATTTTATGGCTTAGAGATATGACTTGCAATTCTTGGTATGACGATACCAAAAGAGATAATGCCATGATAATATAGAACAGAACAGAATGCAGATTTTACTTTAGATTTTCAAATTTTGAAATCAAGAAAGATGCATGTTTAGGAAGAGTTGAAAATGGGCTTAAAGAGAGTTAGGAGGTTACCCGAAGAAGGCATTTGAGTGTAAGGGCTCATCATTGGAAATCAAGTTTGGTGATTTGGGTGATATGTTTTGGCTAATGCCAATGTATACTTGTCCTTAAGACACTGGTATATTAGAATAGCAATTAGGACTCCAATCCTTGTGGCATACTTGGATTGGGGGCTTGGCCGCCGAGTAAAGGGCGAATTTCATATAGCCCGTGGGATTGTAGAATTGTAGGGTGTACCACCTAACTCAGAAGTAAAGCAAAGAGTGAGTTTTTGGTTTCAAAGAGTTGTCTCAAAATCTTTTAAATATGCCCATGTATTTTTATATATTGTATGTAAAATATTTTATGAATTGCTCTCACTTTTGTTGGATAAAAGTATGTTATTTTAGATTGCTCTGCATACCAGTATATTTGTATTGACCCCCTATATTTCTGGAGTTGAGACTCAGCCCCGGGGGCCTGCTAAGCCGTAGATTTGTCCGTATGAAGTGTGCAGTTAATGAGCCTCCATTCATTGTTATTTTATTTTTGGGTTTATGGTCCGACTGGGAGCCTTGTCCCAAATTTTAGACAGATGATGGTTTTCATGTTATCAAAGATTTGGCAAGCGGGTGTCGTGTGTTTTGAATGCTAGACACTTTCTTTTGAATTGTTTAGTTTAATTATGAGATTGACCATATTTTCATTTTGTTATCTTTTTCGTATTTCCTTATAAGTATATGAATGGTGTGTATGATTACCAGCTAGACAAGGGCGCCCGGGTCTTCATGGTTCGGGGTGTCCGTCGCGGCCAGGGCCTCGGTTCAGATCGTGACAATGTTTCTCATCAACACCAAAAAACGTTCCACCTGAGAATATCATTACGCGTGCCTGCTGATAGTCCTCTATAATTTGTAAAATCTTGTATGGATATATTTGGCGTATCTACCTTTTTATTCTATCTTCGGACCATGGCCCATGAGTTATTTTCTTCCCTACTGAAAAATTAATCAAATTGATTCTTAAGAAACAAAAGTTACTGAGTAATTTGGTAGTTAAGGAGTACAAATTAACCAATAAGGATTGATCTTTGAAATTTTCAATTCCCAAATTGATGGAGGCTGGGAAGGTCAATTTAAGAAGAGAGAGACAAAATCAGTGGTGCAGAAATCACTTCTGAGGCATTGCATCTCAGTGATGAGTCTAATATTGTAAAAACTACAAGAAGTAACCAACACTAACTATTTATATTCTCCCTTGGGATCCATAGTTCTCACATTTTTCTAGTATCGAACCCTGTTGTGTCCAACTCATAAGATGATTATATTGCACTTCTAAAATTGTGAATTAGAATCTAATATTTATTGATATTTTAGAGTAATATTTTAACTGTAAATCAATGTTGTGTGTCAAAAATAGATGGGTGCAGTAGACTGTTGCCAGCAACTAGCTATTGCAGGATTAGACGTCTATCAATCTCACCATGAAATAGTTTGCTACTTAATTGTCTTTCCTCAACTTGTTACATAAGAGCTCGTTCACTCCTAGGATATGAAAAAAATCTAGTTCATCCACTCAAAAGAAACACAGCCGCCAGAACCCCAAGTAGCTCACCCCAACTCCCGATCAAGTATCATCTTGGAAGTTGGACCGAAGATCAACTAGGCCCACTAATGCTGGGATGTGCATCAAAAAAGATGCAGCAAGTATATTATGAGCACAATGACTGATATGAGAATATTGTAATGCACTAGTTAGCTGAGTCAGCATTAGTTAGTTGAGTCATGGATGAGTCATCATAACTGATTAGTTGATCAGTTTAGTTGTTAGTTAGTTGGTTAAGTGGTTGTTAGATAGCAGGGAAAGTTGGTTACTACAAATACTTGTATGGACTACAATAAGGGACGACCCGGTTCATACCTACTCCGTAGGTGTCGGGGAGGGGGGACCACTCCGGACCTGACCTACGCGCCCTCACCCCAGCTTTGCTGGAGGGGCGTTTCGAACCCCCGACCCTGGCACACCACGGAAAGCAAGCTTACCGCTGAGCCAAGGCCATACAAATACTTGTATGGACTACAATAATGATCATAATTTGAACAATAATACAGTTTTCCTAATTGAATTCTATTTTCATCTTCTTTTCTGATCCCACCCCATAGCTAATTACTCGAGTTTTCTCCGTAAAAACTCTTGTCCAGCTGCTAAAACCTCGGATTGCTCTGTGAATCCCTGCAGTTTGGCTGTCAATATCATAGGCCGGCTAAGCTTAAGTAGTCACTATATCGAATAAAGGATGTTAAACTAACTCAGCATGCTACCCCAGTCTCAGTTAAGAGCAACGATGATATATGCTTCATACCGCGCACGATTTGACATGTACAGATGGCGTTGAGGGGGTTAATTATTTTTCTGAACATTCAAAAAGAACCTACGCTTAATATGTACTATAGATCCCCATATTAGTTTGAAGATGTTGCAAGAAATCACAAATCCCTGACCAGAACTTCACTGCTTAGTAAGTTGTCAGCTTCCAAAGGTATGATGTGTCCACAATCATGAACAAAAGTACTAAAACTTTAACGGTAGTAGAAAAATTTTGTACAACTCTTTATTTAAAGAAACATAAACATAGGAAAATGCAACATCAATTAACCATTTAATAACAAACTAATACTATTGGAACTAAATAGCTTATGATAAAACATAGTGAACACCTAAATCTACTCAATATAACAACGTTTATTAAACTTGACATAACTGAAGATGGTCTCTCTGGAACAGTTATGCACTTGACAAGCCAACCAATTGGCCATGATGCAGCTGCAAATCCAATGCAAATACCCCATTGACCCCAATTCAACCTCTCTGTGTTTGCAAACTTCTTGAAAAACTCCACCATCACCACTTGGAGAACCAACGTTATTCCGATGATCGCCATGAACAACTTGTTCTTGTGAATTCCCTCAAAGACATTCTTCTTCTCCAGGTTTCGCGCGTTGAATTCATTGAACACTTGGCAAAGAACAAACGTGTTGAAAATCAATGTATCGTTTACCTTCTTGTTGACATCAAATATCGATTCTCCTTTGAATTGTAAGGTCAATAAAACTGCAATCTGATATAAGGCTTGAGCCATTAGATTCCTCCACATAACGTTGGTGATGAGTGGCGCTGTCCTACCTACTGGTTTCTTCTTCATGAGTTCCTCGGTTGGCTTCTCTGTCGCTAGTGCTAGTGCCCCTAACGTATCCATGATCAAATTCACCCATAGCAACTGTACTGCTGTGAGTGGTACCTCACCAGCTGATACAGCTGCTACAAAATTGATCACAAGTGCGGCCACATTTACTGTGAGCTGAAATTGGATGAATATCTGGATGTTGTTGTAGACACATCTTCCCCATTTCAGAACTGTGGCAACCGAAGAAAAATTATCATCCAAGATGACAATATCAGAACTCTCTTTAGCCACTTCAGTGCCCTGAATCCCCATAGAAAGTCCTATATCTGCTTCCTTCAAAGCTGGTGCATCATTCGTGCCATCACCTGTGACCGCGACCACATGACCTTTCTTCCTCAAACACTGCACCATTAGAAGTTTGTCAAAAGGGGATGATCTTGCCATCACGCGTATCTTCTCCACCCTCTCCATCCGCGCTTCACCTGTGAGGTTACGAAATTCTTCACCTTCTATGACTGCTCCTTCATCTACTTCCAGATTAGGATGAAGAATCCCACATTCTGTTGCTATGGCTTTTGCTGTGAACACATTGTCACCAGTGATCATCTTGATGTTCACACCAGCATTTTGTCAATCTTCCACTGCTTTCTTCACGCCAGGTCGACATGGATCTTTTAGGCCAACAAAACCCAAAAGAATGAAAGAATTTTCTGGAACATTTCCATGCACATGCTCATGATCCTCCTGCTCAGCTTTTGTCACTTGCTTGTGTGCGAACGCAATACATCTGAGGCTGCTGGCAGCCATTCCTTCAATTATCCTATCGTATTCTACCTTATCTGATTCCTCTAGAGGTTTTATGTTCCCTTCTCGATCATAGTAATGGGAGCATGTTGGTCAACAATTGTTGCTCTCCTTTTGTCAACAATTGTTGCTCATATTTCAACAATTGTGGATGATGAAGACATTTTTAACTTTGTGTTTTCAACATCGGTGGCTGCATTCACACATGAAGGCAAGACTTTTGAGGTCCAGATTTGGCTATAAAAGCCAATGCTACTTCATTTGCAAAGATACCCACACAACATTTCAATAGCCAATCTCTCCTTTATATTTTCTTCTTTCTCTACTTCTTGGTTGAGTATTTCTATACTCGTAGAGAATTTGTAAGGGGCTATTTTGTCTTGTTAGTCCCGAGAAAATATTTTGTACTCTCGTCAATATTAGTGGAATCTTTGGCTCTCTCGCCGGTGGTTTTTTTACCTCTATTTAAAGAGGGTTTTTCCACCTAAAACCTTGGTGTCAATTTTACTGTTTTTATTAATTTCTCGGAATCTTTGGTTGAATTTATCACGCTTCCACACTCTGTAGCCCTACAAATTGGTATCAGAGCCACGATAATTCAACCGGGATTTTTTTTATTAAAAATGTCGACGAAGTTCGATATTGAGAAATTTGATGGTAAAATTAGTTTTGCTATCTGGCGAGTCCAAATGCTGGCTGTTCTTACCCAGAATGGCCTAAAGAAGGTTCTGTCCGGCAAATCGGCGAAGCCAGCCACTACAACGGAGGAGCAGTGGGAAGAGACGGATGAAAAGGCGTTATCCACAATCCAATTATGCTTGTCCCGTGAGGTGCTACGGGAAGTCATCAATGAGAAAACTGCAGCCGGCATATGGAGTAAATTGGAGTCTCTGTACATGACCAAAAGTCTTACAAATAAACTCCGGTTAAAGGAGCGACTTTTCACACTCCGTATGTCTGAAGGTACACCCATCCAATCTCATCTTGGTGAATTTAATTCCATCATAATTGATTTGGAAAATCTGGATGTCGAAATTGATGATGAGGATAAAGCCGTACTACTTATTGTTTCTTTGCCACCCTCATATAGACATTTCAAAGAAATTATGCTATATGGTAATAATGTTACCTTGAGCTTTGATGATGTCAAGTCTAACCTACTGTCCAAAGAAAAATTTGATACCCAAATTCATTCTGAAAGTTCGGGTGAGGGACTAGTAGTTAGAGGGAGAAACCACGAAGTAGGTGCTAGTGGTAAAAACCAATCCAAATCCAAAGGTAAAAACTCTAAGTATTGCCGTTATTGCAAGAAAAGAAATCATGAAATCTCTGAGTGCTACAAATTGAAAAATAAGCAAAACAGAGAAGATAAGGGTAAGCAACCCGAAAAATCTGCCGAAGCTAGTTTTGTAGAAACCGAATCTGATGGAGAGTGTTTTATTGCTTCTGGTACTGATCAAAGGTCAAAAAATGAGTGGGTTCTTGATTCTGGTTGTACATTTCATATGTCTCCTAATAGAGACTGGTTTACCACCTATGAATCTTTTAATGGTGGTCTTGTCTTAATGGGCAACGATGCTCAATGCAAAGTTGTCGGCAAAGGCACAATCAAAATCAAGACACATGATGGAGTCGTTAGAACTTTGACCAGTGTCAGACATGTCCCTGATTTAAAACGGAATCTCATTTCCCTAGGCACTCTTGAATCTCAAGGGTGTAGATACTCAGCTGAAGGTGGAGTTTTAAAAGTGTCCAAAGGAGCTCTTGTGTTACTAAAGGCAATTCGATCTGGTAGTTTGTATTTGCTTCAGGGTTCAACTGTTATAGGTTCTGCAGCCGTCGCCTCATCCAACAAAGACAACACGAAGTTGTGGCATTTGAGGTTGGGCCACATGAGTGAGAAGGGAATCCAAATTCTCAAAAGGAAAGGCTATCTTGGCAACCATTGTACCGGTAAGGTCGATTTCTGCGAGCATTGCATTTTTGGTAAGCAGAGAAAGGTTAGCTTTTCAAAAGCCATTCACAGGACCAAAGGTACTTTGGACTACATCCATTCAGATCTTTGGGGTCCATCGAGAGTTCCCTCCAGAGGTAAATGTCATTATATGCTGACATTTATTGATGATTTTTCACGTAAACTCTGGGTATATTTTCTCAAGCAAAAGAATGAAGCTTTTTCCACCTTTAAAGAGTGGAAATTATTAATTGAGAACCAGACTGGCAAGAAGATCAAGAGGCTAAGGACAGACAATGGCCTCGAATTTTGTTCTAATGAGTTTAATGATTTCTGCAAGAAAGAAGGTATTGCCAGACATTTCACCGTTCCAAGAACTCCACAACAAAACGGAGTTGCTGAAAGGATGAACAGAACTATCTTGGAGAAAGTTCGTTGTATGCTCTCCCATTCTACTCTGGGGAAAGAATTTTGGGCAGAAGCAGCTTCAACATCATGCTACTTGATAAACCGCTCACCAAATCGATCACTCGACTGCAAAATTCCAGAAGAAGTTTGGTCAGGTAACCCTGTTGATTGTTCTAATTTGAGAATATTTGGTTGCCCTGCTTATTCTCATGTGAACGAGGGAAAATTGGAACCTCGTGCTAAGAAATGTATTTTCTTAGGTTATGGCCTAGGGGTTAAAGGCTATCGTTTGTATGACCCTGAATCTCGCAAAATATTTCATAGTCGGAATGTAACCTTTAATGAAAATGGTATGCTATCTTCTGGAAAAGATACTGTTGTTCCCTCCACTGATACAGGTGATCAGGAGGATGTTCGAGAGAAGGTGGAGTTTGAGACTGAAGCTCCCATTTTGGAAGCAAATATCCCTAATTCTTCCACCACTCAAGAAGATGAAGTCACTGCTGAACAAATGAGTCCACGACAACATCCACCTCAACGTCGAGGTTTACCACAACCATGGTCTATGGCTCAAGGACTTCCACAACAAAGGCCAAGAAAACCGACTCAAAGACTGATCACAGAATCTGCCAACATTGCTTATGCATTGACTGTTGCACAAGATATGGGTGAAGATGGTGAACCCAAGAATTATTCTGAAGCTATCTCTGGTGATGACTCAGCAAAGTGGACTGCTGCTATGCAAGAAGAAGTCGAGAGTCTTCTCAAAAATGAAACATGGGATTTGGTGATGTTACCGGAAGGCAAGCGAGTCATTAGTTGCAAATGGATTTTTAAGAGAAAAGAAGGCATCCCCGGTGTTGAAAATGCAAGGTACAAAGCAAGATTCGTAGTAAGAGGTTTTGATCAACAGGAAGGTATTGACTTTAACGAAGTATTTTCTCCCGTTGTTCGTCATTCTTCAATTCGTGTATTACTTGCTCTAGTTGCCTTGTATGATTTGGAGCTGGAACAGTTAGATGTGAAAACTGCTTTTCTTCATGGTAACCTTGAGGAAGAAATTTATATCCAGCAGCCAGAGGGGTTCGTTGTTCCTGGAAAGGAGAACCATGTATGTCGTCTGAAGAAATCTCTTTATGGTTTGAAGCAATCACCAAGACAATGGTATAAAAGGTTTGATTCCTTCATGACTGGACATGGCTATTCTAGAAGTAGTTATGATAACTGCGTCTATTTTCAAAAATTATCTGATGGATCACTAGTATACTTGCTGTTATATGTTGATGATATGTTAATTGCTGCAAGAGATAAAACTCTTGTTGACAAGTTAAAGGTGCAGCTCAACAGTGAATTTGATATGAAAGATCTAGGTCCTGCCAAGAAGATTCTTGGAATGGAGATTAACAGAGATCGTCAAGCTGGAAAACTTTTTCTATCACAGAAAAAGTATGTAATGAAGATGCTTGACAGATTTGGAATGCGAGATTGCAAAGCTGTTAATACTCCACTTGCTGCCCACTTCAAGTTGTCATCAGATCAGTGTCCACAATCAGAAGAGGAACAAAGGCGCATGTCACATGTCCCGTATTCTAATGTAGTCGGAAGCCTTATGTACGCTATGGTATGTACTAGGCCGGATTTGGCTTATGCGGTTAGTGTTGTTAGCAGATTCATGCACAACCCAGGAAAACAGCATTGGGAATCTGTCAAATGGATCCTTCGTTACTTGAAGGGTTCTCCTGATATTGGTTTGGTATTTGATAGACAAAGGTCTGATCCAGGAGGCGTAGTTGGTTATGTGGACGCCGACTACGGTGGTGATTTAGATCGGAGAAGATCACTTTCAGCCTATATCTTTACACTCTGCGGATCTGCTATCAGTTGGTATTCATCACTTCAAGCCATTGCGGCTTTGTCCACCACTGAAGCAGAATATATTGCTGCTACTGAAGGAGTGAAAGAGGCTATCTGGCTCCGAGGCTTGGTTGCTGAACTTGGTTTACAACAACACATTCTTGTTATGTTCTGCGACAGTCAGAGTGCTGTCCACTTGGCCAGGAATAGCAAGCATCACTCAAAGACCAAGCATATTGATATTAAACGCCACTTTATCCGAGATATTGTTGATGCAGGAGAAATTACTGTGGAAAAAATCCATACAACTGAAAATCCTGCAGATATGTTAACCAAACCACTTCCAGCCGCTAAGTTCGATCATTGCTTGGACTTAGCTGGTATTATTCATTGTTAACAGGTTTTCATGGCGAGAGAGTATTTCCGGTCAAAAGGAGATCAAGGTGGAGATTTGTTGGTCAACAATTGTTGCTCTCCTTTTGTCAACAATTGTTGCTCATATTTCAACAATTGTGGATGATGAAGACATTTTTAACTTTGTGTTTTCAACATCGGTGGCTGCATTCACACATGAAGGCAAGACTTTTGAGGTCCAGATTTGGCTATAAAAGCCAATGCTACTTCATTTGCAAAGATACCCACACAACATTTCAATAGCCAATCTCTCCTTTATATTTTCTTCTTTCTCTACTTCTTGGTTGAGTATTTCTATACTCGTAGAGAATTTGTAAGGGGCTATTTTGTCTTGTTAGTCCTGAGAAAATATTTTGTACTCTCGTCAATATTAGTGGAATCTTTGGCTCTCTCGCCGGTGGTTTTTTTACCTCTATTTAAAGAGGGTTTTTCCACCTAAAACCTTGGTGTCAATTTTACTGTTTTTATTAATTTCTCGGAATCTTTGGTTGAATTTATCACGCTTCCACACTCTGTAGCCCTACAGAGCACATTCTTGAAATCATTTCAGCAGCACCTTTCCAATGTGCATGAATCGTGCCATCAGTGATGTTCTTGATCAATACACCGCTCTTCTTTTTCTCCGAATTGAAAGCTTCCACATGTAGAATGTCGAAATTTCTTTTGACTTGATCCATATCCATGTTCAATTTCAGCACAGCCCATGAAAGGATAGCTTTTTCAGTTGGGCTGCCAGAGAACTCGAAGCTGGAACATGAATCAGTGGACTTGAAAACACTACCTGTAGTGTTTAATCCAACCCCTTGATGGAATAATTCAAGAACTTTTGCTGAAATTGATGTATTACTTTCCGCCTTTATGTGCTCTTTGCCTATGAAAAACTTTGTCACTGTCATCTTATTTAAGGTAAGAGTACCTGTTTTGTCTGTACAGATGGTGGTGGCGGAACCCATAGTCTCACATGCAGAGAGTTTCCTCACCATTGCCTGATCAGCCATCATTCTCTTCATCGAATAAGCCAGAGTAAGTGTAACAGCTAGAGGCAATCCTTCAGGAATCGCGACCACAACAATGGTAACAGCCGCTGCAACAATTCCCACCACAGCATTGATTACATCATCTGATGATGTCTTGCTCCCGTTGAATTCTTTGTTCCCCTTCTCATCTTTTGTGGTCCCGGTAAAGTATCGTACCAATAGGACAACAGGCACTAAGAAGGCAACTAGCAATCCAACCTTACCAATCGATGAGGTGAGCTTGTTGAGTCGTTGTTGGAGAGGTGTTTGCTCACTAGAGTCACTGCTGATCTCGCTCATCATTTCTCCCCAGGTCGTATTCATGCCAACCGATGTCACAAGCATCATTCCATAGCCATCGGCAACCTTTGTGCCAGAAATTAAGAAAGGATTTTGGCCAAGGTTAATCTCGACATGATCACTTTCACCTGTCATGCTAGACTCATCCACTTGTAAAGAATGACCTTCTACCAAAATCCCATCAGCAGGGACTTGATCTCCAATCTTCAAGCAAATGACATCTCCAACCACAATCTCGAATATGGATATCTGCTGGCGCCTCCCCTTTCTAACAGCTTCTACTGGAATATTTTTGCTCACTTTTGAAAGCTTATCGAACTGTCTGTTTTGTCTATAATTACTAATAGAAGAAACAGCTATGACAAGAAACACGGCAACAAAAATACTCCCTCCATCATACCATCCTTCTTTCGCTCCATGCTCTTTAATTCCAAATCCAAGAGACAAAGCAGCACAGAGCAAAAGGATAATGATGGTGGGATCTTTGAATGATTCCCAAACAAAGATGAAGAAACTTTTAGTTGGTGGCTTACGATACGTGTTGCTACCAAACGCTTCATGTCTACGTGCAACATCTTCTGGATCTCCGCTTATACCATTAGTCGCGTCACTTTTGAGAGAAGCAGCCACACCTTGTACACCTCCAAGGTCAGCGAGATTTTCAACGCTTTTATATTTAACAAGCTTAGCTAGACTTGACTGATCAATGCCCGAGAATAAAGGGTGTTGTTGAACTACATCAATGGCGATTGTTTCTGTCGATACACGGACTTTTCTTGGATTGTAGGCAGCTCCATGATTATAAGATGACACAAGGACAGGTGTTACCTTAGTGCTATCCTTATTCTTGAAAGCTCTTGAACAATAGATAGTAGCAAAAGCTAAGTGCCATCTTTTCTTATTGGAGGAATCAACTTCTGCTGACAAATCAGTTGCAATGTTCATGCATAGGTAATGCAAGTTTTCTTGAAACATGTTGAACTGTACTATAGTAATTGGTTTGGATGGAAAAATGTGTATATATTATTGTTTGTAATAACAATAGTGAACAATAAAAGGACAAAAGATGGAAAAACTGAATGAAGTGTATAATTTTCTGGAAGTTAACTAATTATATAGTTTCAGAATTGTGAAACACCGCGTGCAGTTTTGGTTAGTGCACTGCACGGATGTTTCCACTTAACCGCCTTTGGTATTCTTATTATGAGGGTAATGCAATTTCAATTTCTACGCTTATACCCCTTTATTTTACTTCCAAAATTTTAACATGCAGTAATATTGCTTGTATGTTATTTCCTAGAAGATTCTAATTTCAATTTCTGGTTCGATTTCTTTTATGTGACAGAACAAACAAAAGATTATTTTAATGGAGAAAGGACAAGTAGGTAGCCTTAAATATTTTATTAACAAGCTTATAACTTAAGACATACCAAATGATGTTTATGAGAAGAAATACTAAGAAAATTACTCCAATTTTATCCGTTGTTTCCAGGATATTTTGCAGCATTATTAATAACGTACCCGATTCATGTGCTTGCGCGTTATTCCTTACTTTAATAACATACGGAGTACTTGAATAATCAAATAATTCATTTTCATTATATGAAGGGAGATCCCGCACAATTTAGTCTATTCCGATCCAATTCGTTTTGCACATATAGCGAGTAAAATGATGATCTTTTAACTATCTATTTCATTACTATCTCTTTAATTAGATAAACTACACACCTCACAGTACTTTCGACAAAATGATGAGACATAAATGGCTTGCCAAGCTAAGTTGTGATCAATTATAATTGGGAAATAGTAATTTTAGTCCCTTAGTTAACTTAGCAGTTAAGATTACTACTCATTATGTATTATGTAGCTAGGTTTATGTTTTGTTGCAAATTGATGATGTCGATAATGTGTATAGATGGTATGAAATGCGGCTGTCATTAATTTAGTTGTTTCACAATTTCATTAGGTAGTTTTATTTCCTCTTAAACATGCTATTTGTCTCATAGAGATGCTATTTCCTTTTAGACTTGTTATTTGTCTCATAAAAATGTTATTTTTAGTAGACTTTGATATTTGGCCCATAGAGATGCTATTTACTTTTAGACTTTATATTTGGCCCACATAGATGTTATTAGTTGGATAACTTACATAAATCCCTGAATCTTTAAATGATATTACATTTTATCCCAACTATGTTAATTACATCTTATCCCAGTTTTTGAAATCGTGATACATATGATATAAGGTGATACATACAAAAAATTGATACATTTAAAACTGACTACGTATTTATTTAAGGAAGTAACGGATTCTCTTTTATTCTGTTGAGCAAATCACTCACAATCAATTACACAATGAATTAATTTGATTCACAAAATGAGCAATACCCCCAATCAACTTTCAAATTTCAAACAAGGAGATAATATCTGGAATAGCTATATTACTCTTTTTCTCTTCCTAGCCATGGATAATTGTTTTTTCTTAGGCAGCTTCCACTTGATGATTAAATTTCGTCCAACCTTAGCCATTTGTTCAACTCCCACTGGATTTCACTCTTTTGGTTATGTTCGTTTTGTTTTTGACAGTTAACATACATGATAGTCCTGATGATTCAATAGTGGACTAGCGCTGGTTCACCGGAACAGTGAGCTCCGGTGATGGAATGGCTGCTCCATTCTCCTCCGATGTGAACAAAATATATCACCCATTAATTTCATACGAATCACCCAATAATTAAAATAATAACTGTATCTATCATATGAATCACCATGATACCATATGTATCATTCATTAATATCATATGTATCAACCATTAAAACTATATTCATCATATAAATCACCATAATACTCATATAATGATATCATATGTATCACCCATTAATATCATATGTATCAACCACTAAAATCATATCTATCGTATGAATCACCATAATACCCATATAATGGTATCCTATTTATCATTCATATGAATCACCATTTAAGAATAAACATGTATGGATAACTAAATAAATTTATATATGTATCAATCGATTCTTTTAAAAAAAAAAATTGGGAGAGATTTTAGGGGAGGAAATTGTGGAAACAAAAATAGTTACATGCATTAATGGATGAGAACAAATCAGGAATGAAGATATTTTAATTGATTATAATTTGGGAGAAATTTCAGGAAAGGTAATCTTAAAAAAAAATATCTTGCATGAGTTAATGGTGGAGTAAAACTAGGAAGTGAGGTTTTGTTGATATGTAGCAAGAGTACAGTTGAAAATTGAGATTTTATGTAAATTTTAAAAAGGTAAGGGAAATTGGGTAATATAGTCTCTTAAGTTAGGGAGTTGTGTAATTTAACCTTATTAGAACGTTATTTCCTCTTAGACTTGATATTTGGCCCATAGAGATGTTATTTCCTCTTAGACTTGATATTTGGCTTATAGAGATGCTATTCCTCTTAGATATGGAAATTGGCCTATAGAGATGATAGTCCTTATAGTTATGGTATATGACCTATAGATACGAGATGCCTTATAGATGTGATACGCCTCGTAGTTGTGAGTTATGCTTCATTGATGCATTATGCCTCCTAGAAGTGAGATGACTCCTATATGTGAGATGATTATAGATATGCTTAATGGCTTATAGAGATATTATTCCTCGTGAATATGTTATGACCTATAGATATGACATGATTTATATATACATGATTATTGATATGAGTTTCGGATACGTATGGGGGCCTAAGGCCGTGATTATAATGTTATGATTATTCCGTACATATTATTGGGCCGAGGGCCGTGTTGTGATATTGTTTGGATATCCGAGAGGTATTTATCCTTGTAAAGGATACAGTTGTAGAATATGGATACATATGTGTTCATGTTGCTTACGATTTTATTAATTGAATATTGGTGATGGCATGCATAGATTCCGTACATTCATGAATATTATATCAGTGAGTGATGTGATTCTAGCTAAAATATGACTTTATGACTATTCTTTCTAAATAAGAGTAAAAGCACACTTTCCATTTTAAAAATATATTTCTTTAAAATAATAATTGTCTAACTTAATGAATAATTTTTATACGTAAACGAGGCTAATGATGATGTTTTAATGAATTATCTGAGTCCAATTCTAGTCCATGATTTGACAATACTATTTATTCCGGTCGTGAGATATTTCGATCCTTTTTACACTTGTATAATGATTTAGTCCCCAAGTTCACTTCGAGCAATAGACTTATGAATTTACACTCTTTTAGTCACTCTTGAGTCTGTGCACCTATTATGAATATCTATACACATGTATTTATGATATTGTTTGGATATCCGGGAGGTATTTTTCCTTGTAAAGGACAAGGTTGTAAAATATGGATACATATGTGTTCATGTTGCTTACGATTTCATTGATTGAATATTGGTGATGGCATGTATAGATTTTTTACATTCATGAACATTATATTTGTGAGTGATGTGATTCTAGCTAATATATGACTTTATGACTATTCTTTCTAAATAAGAGTAAAATTCCACTTTCCATCTTAAAAATAGATTTTTTAAAAATAATAATTGTCAAAATTAATGAATAATTTTTATATGTAAATTAGGCTAATAATGATGTTTTAAAGAATTGAACGAGTCCGATTCCGGTTCATGATTTGACATTACTATTTATCCCGATATGAGATATTCCAATCCTTTTTACACTTTTATAATAATTTAGTCTCGAAGTTCACTTAGGGCAATGGACTTATGAATTTACACTCTTTTAGTCACGCTTGAGTCTGTGCACCTATTATATAAATCTATACACATGTATTGATGGTTATGACGATATTGCTACCCCGGCAAGTTCGGAAGATACTGTTATGATGATATTGCTATCCAGCAAGGCAAGAGGATACTGTTATGATGATATTGATAGTACTCGGTAAGGCAGAAGGATAATGTTATGATGATATTATTACCTGGCAAAGCCGGAGGATACTGTCATGATGATATTGATACCCGAAAAGACCGAAGGATAATATGATGATGATATTGATACCCAACAAGATCAGAAGATATTATGATGATGATATATATACCCGGTTCGAGTCCAAAGGATGGTTGTGATATTGATTATGTACCTTGAATGTGCATCGCCTATCACCAGTATGCGCCTATGTCTATTAGCCGGTATAGGACGGCTGCATAGTATGAGTGATGACTATGCCTTATGTTGTTGTGTGCTGATTGAGCCTTCTAAGCCTAGGGTGGTGAGGGAAATGCATAGGCTCGGTTAGGTATTTAGTTGTCTGAAATAGCCGGTTACTCACGTTGTTATTGTATTGTTATTTTCACTGTTATGATCATATGGCTAGTTTATGATAGATTGGTTATTGATTCGGTATCAAGATTCGAGGTATGATTCTGACCTCTTCTACCTTACGATTTCAGTATTATGCATGATTAAATCCATGATAAGGTATATATATTAGAAACCCTAAGCATGCTAATGATACAAACTAGTCATCAAACACAAGATAACAAGATGAAACAACATTAAGGAAGCAAGCACAAGTCGAGAACAAGATAGACAAACAATAATAATGTAAAGATAGATAGATAACTTGACATATGAATATACAATAAATAAGAATAAAAGTGTGTCTCAAATACTAAGACCCCTATAAATCGAATAAGCAACACCAAGTTCTTACGAAGAACTCAAAGGAATCGAAATCTCCAAGCAACCTCTATTTCTAAACTAGTAACCAACACCAAACGATTCCACGTTTGGCCACAAGTGAATCCACACTTGCAATACACTCTCAAAGAGTTTATCTCTCAAAATATAATCAAAGTTGCTGAAAATGAACTAATAGAAGCTATTTAAAGTCTTGGTAAAACTTATTACATAGAAAAATGACCAAAGACCCTTAATGAGTTCTTACACTCCATAGGCGCCTCATGCTCTAAGAAAATGACAAAAGGGCCCTTAATAAGTATGGCCTTGGAGTGTATTGGGATATTCTTCACACTTCAACAGTTGTGCATCTTGGTTAGGCAACTCCAACCTTGATTCTTTACGTCTTGGCCTCCAATGATGTCGTTGAAAGCTACGATGCCCCTTTGACCCATATCAATGCTAGTACTGAATCCTAATAGGATTATTATGAGGCCTTAAAATAAATATATGATGATCTAGGTTGTGCTTTGATTTGACCTTATATCTATATATGTGTATATTTAGCTATATGTAGCTATGGTATTATCGAATATCCTTTCCTTATTTTGTTCAGATTGTATATTCATTTATTGGCCTTGCATATTTCAATATGTCCTTCTTTCATCCTTTATTTGTATATTGGCCAGGGATATACAGTATAGTTTGAGATTCCTAAGTATGGTTGGAATAAGATAGTGCACCCTTATTATTTCTTTAGCCTTAATATGTTAAGTCTCTTGGATATGAATAGGATAGCTTATCCTTATTATCGCATTGATTGTCTTATGTGGGGTCTGGATATTGGGTGTAGTTCCCATTCACTTTATGTGTTATATATATCTGCTTTATCTTTGGAGCTCAGTAAGCAGCTGCCTACTGAGTACCATCCGCTTAGTACTCATACTACAGTTCTGCAACCTACAGATCATAAGTATGAGTTATCACCATTGATGTGTGTGTCATGTAGAGCAGTCATGGTTCATACACTAGAGTGAGCTCCTGACATTCAAAGTATTGTTATCTCTCTCTTTTGTATTAGACTACTCTTTATGTTGTATTTGAAGATAAGTTATATCAGTGTATTCATTTGTACTTCACTTTAAAATCTTATTATTGTAGAAGTTCTTGTACTGATACTACCAGGTTTTGGGATTTCATTATGTATTTAATTATCTTATCTCATCTATTCAGCATT
>JAQZCD010000208.1:0-152500 GCA_030864225.1 Capsicum baccatum var. pendulum | reverse complement strand
GGGGGGGGGGGGGGGGGGGGGGGGGGGGGGGGGGGGGGGGGGGGGGGGGGGGGGGGGGGGGGGGGGGGGGGGGGGGGGGGGGGGGGGGGGGGGGGGGGGGGGGGGGGGGGGGGGGGGGGGGGGGGGGGGGGGGGGGGGGGGGGGGGGGGGGGGGGGGGGGGGGGGGGGGGGGGGGGGGGGGGGGGGGGGGGGGGGGGGGGGGGGGGGGGGGGGGGGGGGGGGGGGGGGGGGGGGGGGGGGGGGGGGGGGGGGGGGGGGGGGGGGGGGGGGGGGGGGGGGGGGGGGGGGGGGGGGGGGGGGGGGGGGGGGGGGGGGGGGGGGGGGGGGGGGGGGGGGGGGGGGGGGGGGGGGTGGGGGGGGGGGGGGGGGGGGGGGGGGGGGGGGGGGGGGGGGGGGGGGGGGGGGGGGGGGGGGGGGGGGGGGGGGGGGGGGGGGGGGGGGGGGGGGGGGGGGGGGGGGGGGGGGGGGGGGGGGGGGGGGGGGGGGGGGGGGGGGGGGGGGGGGGGGGGGGGGGGGGGGGGGGGGGGGGGGGGGGGGGGGGGGGGGGGGGGGGGGGGGGGGGGGGGGGGGGGGGGGGGGGGGGGGGGGGGGGGGGGGGGGGGGGGGGGGGGGGGGGGGGGGGGGGGGGGGGGGGGGGGGGGGGGGGGGGGGGGGGGGGGGGGGGGGGGGGGGGGGGGGGGGGGGGGGGGGGGGGGGGGGGGGGGGGGGGGGGGGGGGGGGGGGGGGGGGGGGGGGGGGGGGGGGGGGGGGGGGGGGGGGGGGGGGGGGGGGGGGGGGGGGGGGGGGGGGGGGGGGGGGGGGGGGGGGGGGGGGGGGGGGGGGGGGGGGGGGGGGGGGGGGGGGGGGGGGGGGGGGGGGGGGGGGGGGGGGGGGGGGGGGGGGGGGGGGGGGGGGGGGGGGGGGGGGGGGGGGGGGGGGGGGGGGGGGGGGGGGGGGGGGGGGGGGGGGGGGGGGGGGGGGGGGGGGGGGGGGGGGGGGGGGGGGGGGGGGGGGGGGGGGGGGGGGGGGGGGGGGGGGGGGGGTGGGGGGGGGGGGGGGGGGGGGGGGGGGGGGGGGGGGGGGGGGGGGGGGTTGGGGGGGGGGGGGGGGGGGGGGGGGGGGGGGGGGGGGGGGGGGGGGGGGGGGGGGGGGGGGGGGGGGGGGGGGGGGGGGGGGGGGGGGGGGGGGGGGGGGGGGGGGGGGGGGGGGGGGGGGGGGGGGGGGGGGGGGGGGGGGGGGGGGGGGGGGGGGGGGGGGGGGGGGGGGGGGGGGGGGGGGGGGGGGGGGGGGGGGGGGGGGGGGGGGGGGGGGGGGGGGGGGGGGGGGGGGGGGGGGGGGGGGGGGGGGGGGGGGGGGGGGGGGGGGGGGGGGGGGGGGGGGGGGGGGGGGGGGGGGGGGGGGGGGGGGGGGGGGGGGGGGGGGGGGGGGGGGGGGGGGGGGGGGGGGGGGGGGGGGGGGGGGGGGGGGGGGGGGGGGGGGGGGGGGGGGGGGGGGGGGGGGGGGGGGGGGGGGGGGGGGGGGGGGGGGGGGGGGGGGGGGGGGGGGGGGGGGGGGGGGGGGGGGGGGGGGGGGGGGGGGGGGGGGGGGGGGGGGGGGGGGGGGGGGGGGGGGGGGGGGGGGGGGGGGGGGGGGGGGGGGGGGGGGGGGGGGGGGGGGGGGGGGGGGGGGGGGGGGGGGGGGGGGGGGGGGGGGGGGGGGGGGGGGGGGGGGGGGGGGGGGGGGGGGGGGGGGGGGGGGGGGGGGGGGGGGGGGGGGGGGGGGGGGGGGGGGGGGGGGGGGGGGGGGGGGGGGGGGGGGGGGGGGGGGGGGGGGGGGGGGGGGGGGGGGGGGGGGGGGGGGGGGGGGGGGGGGGGGGGGGGGGGGGGGGGGGGGGGGGGGGGGGGGGGGGGGGGGGGGGGGGGGGGGGGGGGGGGGGGGGGGGGGGGGGGGGGGTGGGGGGGGGGGGGGGGGGGGGGGGGGGGGGGGGGGGGGGGGGGGGGGGGGGGGGGGGGGGGGGGGGGGGGGGGGGGGGGGGGGGGGGGGGGGGGGGGGGGGGGGGGGGGGGGGGGGGGGGGGGTGGGGGGGGGGGGGGGGGGGGGGGGGGGGGGGGGGGGGGGGGGGGGGGGGGGGGGGGGGGGGGGGGGGGGGGGGGGGGGGGGGGGGGGGGGGGGGGGGGGGGGGGGGGGGGGGGGGGGGGGGGGGGGGGGGGGGGGGGGGGGGGGGGGGGGGGGGGGGGGGGGGGGGGGGGGGGGGGGGGGGGGGGGGGGGGGGGGGGGGGGGGGGGGGGGGGGGGGGGGGGGGGGGGGGGGGGGGGGGGGGGGGGGGGGGGGGGGGGGGGGGGGGGGGGGGGGGGGGGGGGGGGGGGGGGGGGGGGGGGGGGGGGGGGGGGGGGGGGGGGGGGGGGGGGGGGGGGGGGGGGGGGGGGGGGGGGGGGGGGGGGGGGGGGGGGGGGGGGGGGGGGGGGGGGGGGGGGGGGGGGGGGGGGGGGGGGGGGGGGGGGGGGGGGGGGGGGGGGGGGGGGGGGGGGGGGGGGGGGGGGGGGGGGGGGGGGGGGGGGGGGGGGGGGGGGGGGGGGGGGGGGGGGGGGGGGGGGGGGGGGGGGGGGGGGGGGGGGGGGGGGGGGGGGGGGGGGGGGGGGGGGGGGGGGGGGGGGGGGGGGGGGGGGGGGGGGGGGGGGGGGGGGGGGGGGGGGGGGGGGGGGGGGGGGGGGGGGGGGGGGGGGGGGGGGGGGGGGGGGGGGGGGGGGGGGGGGGGGGGGGGGGGGGGGGGGGGGGGGGGGGGGGGGGGGGGGGGGGGGGGGGGGGGGGGGGGGGGGGGGGGGGGGGGGTGGGGGGGGGGGGGGGGGGGGGGGGGGGGGGGGGGGGGGGGGGGGGGGGGGGGGGGGGGGGGGGGGGGGGGGGGGGGGGGGGGGGGGGGGGGGGGGGGGGGGGGGGGGGGGGGGGGGGGGGGGGGGGGGGGGGGTGGGGGGGGGGGGGGGGGGGGGGGGGGGGGGGGGGGGGGGGGGGGGGGGGGGGGGGGGGGGGGGGGGGGGGGGGGGGGGGGGGGGGGGGGGGGGGGGGGGGGGGGGGGGGGGGGGGGGGGGGGGGGGGGGGGGGGGGGGGGGGGGGGGGGGGGGGGGGGGGGGGGGGGGGGGGGGGGGGGGGGGGGGGGGGGGGGGGGGGGGGGGGGGGGGGGGGGGGGGGGGGGGGGGGGGGGGGGGGGGGGGGGGGGGGGGGGGGGGGGGGGGGGGGGGGGGGGGGGGGGGGGGGGGGGGGGGGGGGGGGGGGGGGGGGGGGGGGGGGGGGGGGGGGGGGGGGGGGGGGGGGGGGGGGGGGGGGGGGGGGGGGGGGGGGGGGGGGGGGGGGGGGGGGGGGGGGGGGGGGGGGGGGGGGGGGGGGGGGGGGGGGGGGGGGGGGGGGGGGGGGGGGGGGGGGGGGGGGGGGGGGGGGGGGGGGGGGGGGGGGGGGGGGGGGGGGGGGGGGGGGGGGGGGGGGGGGGGGGGGGGGGGGGGGGGGGGGGGGGGGGGGGGGGGGGGGGGGGGGGGGGGGGGGGGGGGGGGGGGGGGGGGGGGGGGGGGGGGGGGGGGGGGGGGGGGGGGGGGGGGGGGGGGGGGGGGGGGGGGGGGGGGGGGGGGGGGGGGGGGGGGGGGGGGGGGGGGGGGGGGGGGGGGGGGGGGGGGGGGGGGGGGGGGGGGGGGGGGGGGGGGGGGGGGGGGGGGGGGGGGGGGGGGGGGGGGGGGGGGGGGGGGGGGGGGGGGGGGGGGGGGGGGGGGGGGGGGGGGGGGGGGGGGGGGGGGGGGGGGGGGGGGGGGGGGGGGGGGGGGGGGGGGGGGGGGGGGGGGGGGGGGGGGGGGGGGGGGGGGGGGGGGGGGGGGGGGGGGGGGGGGGGGGGGGGGGGGGGGGGGGGGGGGGGGGGGGGGGGGGGGGGGGGGGGGGGGGGGGGGGGGGGGGGGGGGGGGGGGGGGGGGGGGGGGGGGGGGGGGGGGGGGGGGGGGGGGGGGGGGGGGGGGGGGGGGGGGGGGGGGGGGGGGGGGGGGGGGGGGGGGGGGGGGGGGGGGGGGGGGGGGGGGGGGGGGGGGGGGGGGGGGGGGGGGGGGGGGGGGGGGGGGGGGGGGGGGGGGGGGGGGGGGGGGGGGGGGGGGGGGGGGGGGGGGGGGGGGGGGGGGGGGGGGGGGGGGGGGGGGGGGGGGGGGGGGGGGGGGGGGGGGGGGGGGGGGGGGGGGGGGGGGGGGGGGGGGGGGGGGGGGGGGGGGGGGGGGGGGGGGGGGGGGGGGGGGGGGGGGGGGGGGGGGGGGGGGGGGGGGGGGGGGGGGGGGGGGGGGGGGGGGGGGGGGGGGGGGGGGGGGGGGGGGGGGGGGGGGGGGGGGGGGGGGGGGGGGGGGGGGGGGGGGGGGGGGGGGGGGGGGGGGGGGGGGGGGGGGGGGGGGGGGGGGGGGGGGGGGGGGGGGGGGGGGGGGGGGGGGGGGGGGGGGGGGGGGGGGGGGGGGTGGGGGGGGGGGGGGGTGGGGGGGGGGGGGGGGGGGGGGGGGGGGGGGGGGGGGGGGGGGGGGGGGGGGGGGGGGGGGGGGGGGGGGGGGGGGGGGGGGGGGGGGGGGGGGGGGGGGGGGGGGGGGGGGGGGGGGGGGGGGGGGGGGGGGGGGGGGGGGGGGGGGGGGGGGGGGGGGGGGGGGGGGGGGGGGGGGGGGGGGGGGGGGGGGGGGGGGGGGGGGGGGGGGGGGGGGGGGGGGGGGGGGGGGGGGGGGGGGGGGGGGGGGGGGGGGGGGGGGGGGGGGGGGGGGGGGGGGGGGGGGGGGGGGGGGGGGGGGGGGGGGGGGGGGGGGGGGGGGGGGGGGGGGGGGGGGGGGGGGGGGGGGGGGGGGGGGGGGGGGGGGGGGGGGGGGGGGGGGGGGGGGGGGGGGGGGGGGGGGGGGGGGGGGGGGGGGGGGGGGGGGGGGGGGGGGGGGGGGGGGGGGGGGGGGGGGGGGGGGGGGGGGGGGGGGGGGGGGGGGGGGGGGGGGGGGGGGGGGGGGGGGGGGGGGGGGGGGGGGGGGGGGGGGGGGGGGGGGGGGGGGGGGGGGGGGGGGGGGGGGGGGGGGGGGGGGGGGGGGGGGGGGGGGGGGGGGGGGGGGGGGGGGGGGGGGGGGGGGGGGGGGGGGGGGGGGGGGGGGGGGGGGGGGGGGGGGGGGGGGGGGGGGGGGGGGGGGGGGGGGGGGGGGGGGGGGGGGGGGGGGGGGGGGGGGGGGGGGGGGGGGGGGGGGGGGGGGGGGGGGGGGGGGGGGGGGGGGGGGGGGGGGGGGGGGGGGGGGGGGGGGGGGGGGGGGGGGGGGGGGGGGGGGGGGGGGGGGGGGGGGGGGGGGGGGGGGGGGGGGGGGGGGGGGGGGGGGGGGGGGGGGGGGGGGGGGGGGGGGGGGGGGGGGGGGGGGGGGGGGGGGGGGGGGGGGGGGGGGGGGGGGGGGGGGGGGGGGGGGGGGGGGGGGGGGGGGGGGGGGGGGGGGGGGGGGGGGGGGGGGGGGGTGGGGGGGGGGGGGGGGGGGGGGGGGGGGGGGGGGGGGGGGGGGGGGGGGGGGGGGGGGGGGGGGGGGGGGGGGGGGGGGGGGGGGGGGGGGGGGGGGGGGGGGGGGGGGGGGGGGGGGGGGGGGGGGGGGGGGGGGGGGGGGGGGGGGGGGGGGGGGGGGGGGGGGGGGGGGGGGGGGGGGGGGGGGGGGGGGGGGGGGGGGGGGGGGGGGGGGGGGGGGGGGGGGGGGGGGGGGGGGGGGGGGGGGGGGGGGGGGGGGGGGGGGGGGGGGGGGGGGGGGGGGGGGGGGTGGGGGGGGGGGGGGGGGGGGGGGGGGGGGGGGGGGGGGGGGGGGGGGGGGGGGGGGGGGGGGGGGGGGGGGGGGGGGGGGGGGGGGGGGGGGGGGGGGGGGGGGGGGGGGGGGGGGGGGGGGGGGGGGGGGGGGGGGGGGGGGGGGGGGGGGGGGGGGGGGGGGGGGGGGGGGGGGGGGGGGGGGGGGGGGGGGGGGGGGGGGGGGGGGGGGGGGGGGGGGGGGGGGGGGGGGGGGGGGGGGGGGGGGGGGGGGGGGGGGGGGGGGGGGGGGGGGGGGGGGGGGGGGGGGGGGGGGGGGGGGGGGGGGGGGGGGGGGGGGGGGGGGGGGGGGGGGGGGGGGGGGGGGGGGGGGGGGGGGGGGGGGGGGGGGGGGGGGGGGGGGGGGGGGGGGGGGGGGGGGGGGGGGGGGGGGGGGGGGGGGGGGGGGGGGGGGGGGGGGGGGGGGGGGGGGGGGGGGGGGGGGGGGGGGGGGGGGGGGGGGGGGGGGGGGGGGGGGGGGGGGGGGGGGGGGGGGGGGGGGGGGGGGGGGGGGGGGGGGGGGGGGGGGGGGGGGGGGGGGGGGGGGGGGGGGGGGGGGGGGGGGGGGGGGGGGGGGGGGGGGGGGGGGGGGGGGGGGGGGGGGGGGGGGGGGGGGGGGGGGGTGGGGGGGGGGGGGGGGGGGGGGGGGGGGGGGGGGGGGGGGGGGGGGGGGGGGGGGGGGGGGGGGGGGGGGGGGGGGGGGGGGGGGGGGGGGGGGGGGGGGGGGGGGGGGGGGGGGGGGGGGGGGGGGGGGGGGGGGGGGGGGGGGGGGGGGGGGGGGGGGGGGGGGGGGGGGGGGGGGGGGGGGGGGGGGGGGGGGGGGGGGGGGGGGGGGGGGGGGGGGGGGGGGGGGGGGGGGGGGGGGGGGGGGGGGGGGGGGGGGGGGGGGGGGGGGGGGGGGGGGGGGGGGGGGGGGGGGGGGGGGGGGGGGGGGGGGGGGGGGGGGGGGGGGGGGGGGGGGGGGGGGGGGGGGGGGGGGGGGGGGGGGGGGGGGGGGGGGGGGGGGGGGGGGGGGGGGGGGGGGGGGGGGGGGGGGGGGGGGGGGGGGGGGGGGGGGGGGGGGGGGGGGGGGGGGGGGGGGGGGGGGGGGGGGGGGGGGGGGGGGGGGGGGGGGGGGGGGGGGGGGGGGGGGGGGGGGGGGGGGGGGGGGGGGGGGGGGGGGGGGGGGGGGGGGGGGGGGGGGGGGGGGGGGGGGGGGGGGGGGGGGGGGGGGGGGGGGGGGGGGGGGGGGGGGGGGGGGGGGGGGGGGGGGGGGGGGGGGGGGGGGGGGGGGGGGGGGGGGGGGGGGGGGGGGGGGGGGGGGGGGGGGGGGGGGGGGGGGGGGGGGGGGGGGGGGGGGGGGGGGGGGGGGGGGTGGGGGGGGGGGGGGGGGGGGGGGGGGGGGGGGGGGGGGGGGGGGGGGGGGGGGGGGGGGGGGGGGGGGGGGGGGGGGGGGGGGGGGGGGGGGGGGGGGGGGGGGGGGGGGGGGGGGGGGGGGGGGGGGGGGGGGGGGGGGGGGGGGGGGGGGGGGGGGGGGGGGGGGGGGGGGGGGGGGGGGGGGGGGGGGGGGGGGGGGGGGGGGGGGGGGGGGGGGGGGGGGGGGGGGGGGGGGGGGGGGGGGGGGGGGGGGGGGGGGGGGGGGGGGGGGGGGGGGGGGGGGGGGGGGGGGGGGGGGGGGGGGGGGGGGGGGGGGGGGGGGGGGGGGGGGGGGGGGGGGGGGGGGGGGGGGGGGGGGGGGGGGGGGGGGGGGGGGGGGGGGGGGGGGGGGGGGGGGGGGGGGGGGGGGGGGGGGGGGGGGGGGGGGGGGGGGGGGGGGGGGGGGGGGGGGGGGGGGGGGGGGGGGGGGGGGGGGGGGGGGGGGGGGGGGGGGGGGGGGGGGGGGGGGGGGGGGGGGGGGGGGGGGGGGGGGGGGGGGGGGGGGGGGGGGGGGGGGGGGGGGGGGGGGGGGGGGGGGGGGGGGGGGGGGGGGGGGGGGGGGGGGGGGGGGGGGGGGGGGGGGGGGGGGGGGGGGGGGGGGGGGGGGGGGGGGGGGGGGGGGGGGGGGGGGGGGGGGGGGGGGGGGGGGGGGGGGGGGGGGGGGGGGGGGGGGGGGGGGGGGGGGGGGGGGGGGGGGGGGGGGGGGGGGGGGGGGGGGGGGGGGGGGGGGGGGGGGGGGGGGGGGGGGGGGGGGGGGGGGGGGGGGGGGGGGGGGGGGGGGGGGGGGGGGGGGGGGGGGGGGGGGGGGGGGGGGGGGGGGGGGGGGGGGGGGGGGGGGGGGGGGGGGGGGGGGGGGGGGGGGGGGGGGGGGGGGGGGGGGGGGGGGGGGGGGGGGGGGGGGGGGGGGGGGTGGGGGGGGGGGGGGGGGGGGGGGGGGGGGGGGGGGGGGGGGGGGGGGGGGGGGGGGGGGGGGGGGGGGGGGGGGGGGGGGGGGGGGGGGGGGGGGGGGGGGGGGGGGGGGGGGGGGGGGGGGGGGGGGGGGGGGGGGGGGGGGGGGGGGGGGGGGGGGGGGGGGGGGGGGGGGGGGGGGGGGGGGGGGGGGGGGGGGGGGGGGGGGGGGGGGGGGGGGGGGGGGGGGGGGGGGGGGGGGGGGGGGGGGGGGGGGGGGGGGGGGGGGGGGGGGGGGGGGGGGGGGGGGGGGGGGGGGGGGGGGGGGGGGGGGGGGGGGGGGGGGGGGGGGGGGGGGGGGGGGGGGGGGGGGGGGGGGGGGGGGGGGGGGGGGGGGGGGGGGGGGGGGGGGGGGGGGGGGGGGGGGGGGGGGGGGGGGGGGGGGGGGGGGGGGGGGGGGGGGGGGGGGGGGGGGGGGGGGGGGGGGGGGGGGGGGGGGGGGGGGGGGGGGGGGGGGGGGGGGGGGGGGGGGGGGGGGGGGGGGGGGGGGGGGGGGGGGGGGGGGGGGGGGGGGGGGGGGGGGGGGGGGGGGGGGGGGGGGGGGGGGGGGGGGGGGGGGGGGGGGGGGGGGGGGGGGGGGGGGGGGGGGGGGGGGGGGGGGGGGGGGGGGGGGGGGGGGGGGGGGGGGGGGGGGGGGGGGGGGGGGGGGGGGGGGGGGGGGGGGGGGGGGGGGGGGGGGGGGGGGGGGGGGGGGGGGGGGGGGGGGGGGGGGGGGGGGGGGGGGGGGGGGGGGGGGGGGGGGGGGGGGGGGGGGGGGGGGGGGGGGGGGGGGGGGGGGGGGGGGGGGGGGGGGGGGGGGGGGGGGGGGGGGGGGGGGGGGGGGGGGGGGGGGGGGGGGGGGGGGGGGGGGGGGGGGGGGGGGGGGGGGGGGGGGGGGGGGGGGGGGGGGGGGGGGGGGGGGGGGGGGGGGGGGGGGGGGGGGGGGGGGGGGGGGGGGGGGGGGGGGGGGGGGGGGGGGGGGGGGGGGGGGGGGGGGGGGGGGGGGGGGGGGGGGGGGGGGGGGGGGGGGGGGGGGGGGGGGGGGGGGGGGGGGGGGGGGGGGGGGGGGGGGGGGGGGGGGGGGGGGGGGGGGGGGGGGGGGGGGGGGGGGGGGGGGGGGGGGGGGGGGGGGGGGGGGGGGGGGGGGGGGGGGGGGGGGGGGGGGGGGGGGGGGGGGGGGGGGGGGGGGGGGGGGGGGGGGGGGGGGGGGGGGGGGGGGGGGGGGGGGGGGGGGGGGGGGGGGGGGGGGGGGGGGGGGGGGGGGGGGGGGGGGGGGGGGGGGGGGGGGGGGGGGGGGGGGGGGGGGGGGGGGGGGGGGGGGGGGGGGGGGGGGGGGGGGGGGGGGGGGGGGGGGGGGGGGGGGGGGGGGGGGGGGGGGGGGGGGGGGGGGGGGGGGGGGGGGGGGGGGGGGGGGGGGGGGGGGGGGGGGGGGGGGGGGGGGGGGGGGGGGGGGGGGGGGGGGGGGGGGGGGGGGGGGGGGGGGGGGGGGGGGGGGGGGGGGGGGGGGGGGGGGGGGGGGGGGGGGGGGGGGGGGGGGGGGGGGGGGGGGGGGGGGGGGGGGGGGGGGGGGGGGGGGGGGGGGGGGGGGGGGGGGGGGGGGGGGGGGGGGGGGGGGGGGGGGGGGGGGGGGGGGGGGGGGGGGGGGGGGGGGGGGGGGGGGGGGGGGGGGGGGGGGGGGGGGGGGGGGGGGGGGGGGGGGGGGGGGGGGGGGGGGGGGGGGGGGGGGGGGGGGGGGGGGGGGGGGGGGGGGGGGGGGGGGGGGGGGGGGGGGGGGGGGGGGGGGGGGGGGGGGGGGGGGGGGGGGGGGGGGGGGGGGGGGGGGGGGGGGGGGGGGGGGGGGGGGGGGGGGGGGGGGGGGGGGGGGGGGGGGGGGGGGGGGGGGGGGGGGGGGGGGGGGGGGGGGGGGGGGGGGGGGGGGGGGGGGGGGGGGGGGGGGGGGGGGGGGGGGGGGGGGGGGGGGGGGGGGGGGGGGGGGGGGGGGGGGGGGGGGGGGGGGGGGGGGGGGGGGGGGGGGGGGGGGGGGGGGGGGGGGGGGGGGGGGGGGGGGGGGGGGGGGGGGGGGGGGGGGGGGGGGGGGGGGGGGGGGGGGGGGGGGGGGGGGGGGGGGGGGGGGGGGGGGGGGGGGGGGGGGGGGGGGGGGGGGGGGGGGGGGGGGGGGGGGGGGGGGGGGGGGGGGGGGGGGGGGGGGGGGGGGGGGGGGGGGGGGGGGGGGGGGGGGGGGGGGGGGGGGGGGGGGGGGGGGGGGGGGGGGGGGGGGGGGGGGGGGGGGGGGGGGGGGGGGGGGGGGGGGGGGGGGGGGGGGGGGGGGGGGGGGGGGGGGGGGGGGGGGGGGGGGGGGGGGGGGGGGGGGGGGGGGGGGGGGGGGGGGGGGGGGGGGGGGGGGGGGGGGGGGGGGGGGGGGGGGGGGGGGGGGGGGGGGGGGGGGGGGGGGGGGGGGGGGGGGGGGGGGGGGGGGGGGGGGGGGGGGGGGGGGGGGGGGGGGGGGGGGGGGGGGGGGGGGGGGGGGGGGGGGGGGGGGGGGGGGGGGGGGGGGGGGGGGGGGGGGTGGGGGGGGGGGGGGGGGGGGGGGGGGGGGGGGGGGGGGGGGGGGGGGGGGGGGGGGGGGGGGGGGGGGGGGGGGGGGGGGGGGGGGGGGGGGGGGGGGGGGGGGGGGGGGGGGGGGGGGGGGGGGGGGGGGGGGGGGGGGGGGGGGGGGGGGGGGGGGGGGGGGGGGGGGGGGGGGGGGGGGGGGGGGGGGGGGGGGGGGGGGGGGGGGGGGGGGGGGGGGGGGGGGGGGGGGGGGGGGGGGGGGGGGGGGGGGGGGGGGGGGGGGGGGGGGGGGGGGGGGGGGGGGGGGGGGGGGGGGGGGGGGGGGGGGGGGGGGGGGGGGGGGGGGGGGGGGGGGGGGGGGGGGGGGGGGGGGGGGGGGGGGGGGGGGGGGGGGGGGGGGGGGGGGGGGGGGGGGGGGGGGGGGGGGGGGGGGGGGGGGGGGGGGGGGGGGGGGGGGGGGGGGGGGGGGGGGGGGGGGGGGGGGGGGGGGGGGGGGGGGGGGGGGGGGGGGGGGGGGGGGGGGGGGGGGGGGGGGGGGGGGGGGGGGGGGGGGGGGGGGGGGGGGGGGGGGGGGGGGGGGGGGGGGGGGGGGGGGGGGGGGGGGTGGGGGGGGGGGGGGGGGGGGGGGGGGGGGGGGGGGGGGGGGGGGGGGGGGGGGGGGGGGGGGGGGGGGGGGGGGGGGGGGGGGGGGGGGGGGGGGGGGGGGGGGGGGGGGGGGGGGGGGGGGGGGGGGGGGGGGGGGGGGGGGGGGGGGGGGGGGGGGGGGGGGGGGGGGGGGGGGGGGGGGGGGGGGGGGGGGGGGGGGGGGGGGGGGGGGGGGGGGGGGGGGGGGGGGGGGGGGGGGGGGGGGGGGGGGGGGGGGGGGGGGGGGGGGGGGGGGGGGGGGGGGGGGGGGGGGGGGGGGGGGGGGGGGGGGGGGGGGGGGGGGGGGGGGGGGGGGGGGGGGGGGGGGGGGGGGGGGGGGGGGGGGGGGGGGGGGGGGGGGGGGGGGGGGGGGGGGGGGGGGGGGGGGGGGGGGGGGGGGGGGGGGGGGGGGGGGGGGGGGGGGGGGGGGGGGGGGGGGGGGGGGGGGGGGGGGGGGGGGGGGGGGGGGGGGGGGGGGGGGGGGGGGGGGGGGGGGGGGGGGGGGGGGGGGGGGGGGGGGGTGGGGGGGGGGGGGGGGGGGGGGGGGGGGGGGGGGGGGGGGGGGGGGGGGGGGGGGGGGGGGGGGGGGGGGGGGGGGGGGGGGGGGGGGGGGGGGGGGGGGGGGGGGGGGGGGGGGGGGGGGGGGGGGGGGGGGGGGGGGGGGGGGGGGGGGGGGGGGGGGGGGGGGGGGGGGGGGGGGGGGGGGGGGGGGGGGGGGGGGGGGGGGGGGGGGGGGGGGGGGGGGGGGGGGGGGGGGGGGGGGGGGGGGGGGGGGGGGGGGGGGGGGGGGGGGGGGGGGGGGGGGGGGGGGGGGGGGGGGGGGGGGGGGGGGGGGGGGGGGGGGGGGGGGGGGGGGGGGGGGGGGGGGGGGGGGGGGGGGGGGGGGGGGGGGGGGGGGGGGGGGGGGGGGGGGGGGGGGGGGGGGGGGGGGGGGGGGGGGGGGGGGGGGGGGGGGGGGGGGGGGGGGGGGGGGGGGGGGGGGGGGGGGGGGGGGGGGGGGGGGGGGGGGGGGGGGGGGGGGGGGGGGGGGGGGGGGGGGGGGGGGGGGGGGGGGGGGGGGGGGGGGGGGGGGGGGGGGGGGGGGGGGGGGGGGGGGGGGGGGGGGGGGGGGGGGGGGGGGGGGGGGGGGGGGTGGGGGGGGGGGGGGGGGGGGGGGGGGGGGGGGGGGGGGGGGGGGGGGGGGGGGGGGGGGGGGGGGGGGGTGGGGGGGGGGGGGGGGGGGGGGGGGGGGGGGGGGGGGGGGGGGGGGGGGGGGGGGGGGGGGGGGGGGGGGGGGGGGGGGGGGGGGGGGGGGGGGGGGGGGGGGGGGGGGGGGGGGGGGGGGGGGGGGGGGGGGGGGGGGGGGGGGGGGGGGGGGGGGGGGGGGGGGGGGGGGGGGGGGGGGGGGGGGGGGGGGGGGGGGGGGGGGGGGGGGGTGGGGGGGGGGGGGGGGGGGGGGGGGGGGGGGGGGGGGGGGGGGGGGGGGGGGGGGGGGGGGGGGGGGGGGGGGGGGGGGGGGGGGGGGGGGGGGGGGGGGGGGGGGGGGGGGGGGGGGGGGGGGGGGGGGGGGGGGGGGGGGGGGGGGGGGGGGGGGGGGGGGGGGGGGGGGGGGGGGGGGGGGGGGGGGGGGGGGGGGGGGGGGGGGGGGGGGGGGGGGGGGGGGGGGGGGGGGGGGGGGGGGGGGGGGGGGGGGGGGGGGGGGGGGGGGGGGGGGGGGGGGGGGGGGGGGGGGGGGGGGGGGGGGGGGGGGGGGGGGGGGGGGGGGGGGGGGGGGGGGGGGGGGGGGGGGGGGGGGGGGGGGGGGGGGGGGGGGGGGGGGGGGGGGGGGGGGGGGGGGGGGGGGGGGGGGGGGGGGGGGGGGGGGGGGGGGGGGGGGGGGGGGGGGGGGGGGGGGGGGGGGGGGGGGGGGGGGGGGGGGGGGGGGGGGGGGGGGGGGGGGGGGGGGGGGGGGGGGGGGGGGGGGGGGGGGGGGGGGGGGGGGGGGGGGGGGGGGGGGGGGGGGGGGGGGGGGGGGGGGGGGGGGGGGGGGGGGGGGGGGGGGGGGGGGGGGGGGGGGGGGGGGGGGGGGGGGGGGGGGGGGGGGGGGGGGGGGGGGGGGGGGGGGGGGGGGGGGGGGGGGGGGGGGGGGGGGGGGGGGGGGGGGGGGGGGGGGGGGGGGGGGGGGGGGGGGGGGGGGGGGGGGGGGGGGGGGGGGGGGGGGGGGGGGGGGGGGGGGGGGGGGGGGGGGGGGGGGGGGGGGGGGGGGGGGGGGGGGGGGGGGGGGGGGGGGGGGGGGGGGGGGGGGGGGGGGGGGGGGGGGGGGGGGGGGGGGGGGGGGGGGGGGGGGGGGGGGGGGGGGGGGGGGGGGGGGGGGTGGGGGGGGGGGGGGGGGGGGGGGGGGGGGGGGGGGGGGGGGGGGGGGGGGGGGGGGGGGGGGGGGGGGGGGGGGGGGGGGGGGGGGGGGGGGGGGGGGGGGGGGGGGGGGGGGGGGGGGGGGGGGGGGGGGGGGGGGGGGGGGGGGGGGGGGGGGGGGGGGGGGGGGGGGGGGGGGGGGGGGGGGGGGGGGGGGGGGGGGGGGGGGGGGGGGGGGGGGGGGGGGGGGGGGGGGGGGGGGGGGGGGGGGGGGGGGGGGGGGGGGGGGGGGGGGGGGGGGGGGGGGGGGGGGGGGGGGGGGGGGGGGGGGGGGGGGGGGGGGGGGGGGGGGGGGGGGGGGGGGGGGGGGGGGGGGGGGGGGGGGGGGGGGGGGGGGGGGGGGGGGGGGGGGGGGGGGGGGGGGGGGGGGGGGGGGGGGGGGGGGGGGGGGGGGGGGGGGGGGGGGGGGGGGGGGGGGGGGGGGGGGGGGGGGGGGGGGGGGGGGGGGGGGGGGGGGGGGGGGGGGGGGGGGGGGGGGGGGGGGGGGGGGGGGGGGGGGGGGGGGGGGGGGGGGGGGGGGGGGGGGGGGGGGGGGGGGGGGGGGGGGGGGGGGGGGGGGGGGGGGGGGGGGGGGGGGGGGGGGGGGGGGGGGGGGGGGGGGGGGGGGGGGGGGGGGGGGGGGGGGGGGGGGGGGGGGGGGGGGGGGGGGGGGGGGGGGGGGGGGGGGGGGGGGGGGGGGGGGGGGGGGGGGGGGGGGGGGGGGGGGGGGGGGGGGGGGGGGGGGGGGGGGGGGGGGGGGGGGGGGGGGGGGGGGGGGGGGGGGGGGGGGGGGGGGGGGGGGGGGGGGGGGGGGGGGGGGGGGGGGGGGGGGGGGGGGGGGGGGGGGGGGGGGGGGGGGGGGGGGGGGGGGGGGGGGGGGGGGGGGGGGGGGGGGGGGGGGGGGGGGGGGGGGGGGGGGGGGGGGGGGGGGGGGGGGGGGGGGGGGGGGGGGGGGGGGGGGGGGGGGGGGGGGGGGGGGGGGGGGGGGGGGGGGGGGGGGGGGGGGGGGGGGGGGGGGGGGGGGGGGGGGGGGGGGGGGGGGGGGGGGGGGGGGGGGGGGGGGGGGGGGGGGGGGGGGGGGGGGGGGGGGGGGGGGGGGGGGGGGGGGGGGGGGGGGGGGGGGGGGGGGGGGGGGGGGGGGGGGGGGGGGGGGGGGGGGGGGGGGGGGGGGGGGGGGGGGGGGGGGGGGGGGGGGGGGGGGGGGGGGGGGGGGGGGGGGGGGGGGGGGGGGGGGGGGGGGGGGGGGGGGGGGGGGGGGGGGGGGGGGGGGGGGGGGGGGGGGGGGGGGGGGGGGGGGGGGGGGGGGGGGGGGGGGGGGGGGGGGGGGGGGGGGGGGGGGGGGGGGGGGGGGGGGGGGGGGGGGGGGGGGGGGGGGGGGGGGGGGGGGGGGGGGGGGGGGGGGGGGGGGGGGGGGGGGGGGGGGGGGGGGGGGGGGGGGGGGGGGGGGGGGGGGGGGGGGGGGGGGGGGGGGGGGGGGGGGGGGGGGGGGGGGGGGGGGGGGGGGGGGGGGGGGGGGGGGGGGGGGGGGGGGGGGGGGGGGGGGGGGGGGGGGGGGGGGGGGGGGGGGGGGGGGGGGGGGGGGGGGGGGGGGGGGGGGGGGGGGGGGGGGGGGGGGGGGGGGGGGGGGGGGGGGGGGGGGGGGGGGGGGGGGGGGGGGGGGGGGGGGGGGGGGGGGGGGGGGGGGGGGGGGGGGGGGGGGGGGGGGGGGGGGGGGGGGGGGGGGGGGGGGGGGGGGGGGGGGGGGGGGGGGGGGGGGGGGGGGGGGGGGGGGGGGGGGGGGGGGGGGGGGGGGGGGGGGGGGGGGGGGGGGGGGGGGGGGGGGGGGGGGGGGGGGGGGGGGGGGGGGGGGGGGGGGGGGGGGGGGGGGGGGGGGGGGGGGGGGGGGGGGGGGGGGGGGGGGGGGGGGGGGGGGGGGGGGGGGGGGGGGGGGGGGGGGGGGGGGGGGGGGGGGGGGGGGGGGGGGGGGGGGGGGGGGGGGGGGGGGGGGGGGGGGGGGGGGGGGGGGGGGGGGGGGGGGGGGGGGGGGGGGGGGGGGGGGGGGGGGGGGGGGGGGGGGGGGGGGGGGGGGGGGGGGGGGGGGGGGGGGGGGGGGGGGGGGGGGGGGGGGGGGGGGGGGGGGGGGGGGGGGGGGGGGGGGGGGGGGGGGGGGGGGGGGGGGGGGGGGGGGGGGGGGGGGGGGGGGGGGGGGGGGGGGGGGGGGGGGGGGGGGGGGGGGGGGGGGGGGGGGGGGGGGGGGGGGGGGGGGGGGGGGGGGGGGGGGGGGGGGGGGGGGGGGGGGGGGGGGGGGGGGGGGGGGGGGGGGGGGGGGGGGGGGGGGGGGGGGGGGGGGGGGGGGGGGGGGGGGGGGGGGGGGGGGGGGGGGGGGGGGGGGGGGGGGGGGGGGGGGGGGGGGGGGGGGGGGGGGGGGGGGGGGGGGGGGGGGGGGGGGGGGGGGGGGGGGGGGGGGGGGGGGGGGGGGGGGGGGGGGGGGGGGGGGGGGGGGGGGGGGGGGGGGGGGGGGGGGGGGGGGGGGGGGGGGGGGGGGGGGGGGGGGGGGGGGGGGGGGGGGGGGGGGGGGGGGGGGGGGGGGGGGGGGGGGGGGGGGGGGGGGGGGGGGGGGGGGGGGGGGGGGGGGGGGGGGGGGGGGGGGGGGGGGGGGGGGGGGGGGGGGGGGGGGGGGGGGGGGGGGGGGGGGGGGGGGGGGGGGGGGGGGGGGGGGGGGGGGGGGGGGGGGGGGGGGGGGGGGGGGGGGGGGGGGGGGGGGGGGGGGGGGGGGGGGGGGGGGGGGGGGGGGGGGGGGGGGGGGGGGGGGGGGGGGGGGGGGGGGGGGGGGGGGGGGGGGGGGGGGGGGGGGGGGGGGGGGGGGGGGGGGGGGGGGGGGGGGGGGGGGGGGGGGGGGGGGGGGGGGGGGGGGGGGGGGGGGGGGGGGGGGGGGGGGGGGGGGGGGGGGGGGGGGGGGGGGGGGGGGGGGGGGGGGGGGGGGGGGGGGGGGGGGGGGGGGGGGGGGGGGGGGGGGGGGGGGGGGGGGGGGGGGGGGGGGGGGGGGGGGGGGGGGGGGGGGGGGGGGGGGGGGGGGGGGGGGGGGGGGGGGGGGGGGGGGGGGGGGGGGGGGGGGGGGGGGGGGGGGGGGGGGGGGGGGGGGGGGGGGGGGGGGGGGGGGGGGGGGGGGGGGGGGGGGGGGGGGGGGGGGGGGGGGGGGGGGGGGGGGGGGGGGGGGGGGGGGGGGGGGGGGGGGGGGGGGGGGGGGGGGGGGGGGGGGGGGGGGGGGGGGGGGGGGGGGGGGGGGGGGGGGGGGGGGGGGGGGGGGGGGGGGGGGGGGGGGGGGGGGGGGGGGGGGGGGGTGGGGGGGGGGGGGGGGGGGGGGGGGGGGGGGGGGGGGGGGGGGGGGGGTGGGGGGGGGGGGGGGGGGGGGGGGGGGGGGGGGGGGGGGGGGGGGGGGGGGGGGGGGGGGGGGGGGGGGGGGGGGGGGGGGGGGGGGGGGGGGGGGGGGGGGGGGGGGGGGGGGGGGGGGGGGGGGGGGGGGGGGGGGGGGGGGGGGGGGGGGGGGGGGGGGGGGGGGGGGGGGGGGGGGGGGGGGGGGGGGTGGGGGGGGGGGGGGGGGGGGGGGGGGGGGGGGGGGGGGGGGGGGGGGGGGGGGGGGGGGGGGGGGGGGGGGGGGGGGGGGGGGGGGGGGGGGGGGGGGGGGGGGGGGGGGGGGGGGGGGGGGGGGGGGGGGGGGGGGGGGGGGGGGGGGGGGGGGGTGGGGGGGGGGGGGGGGGGGGGGGGGGGGGGGGGGGGGGGGGGGGGGGGGGGGGGGGGGGGGGGGGGGGGGGGGGGGGGGGGGGGGGGGGGGGGGGGGGGGGGGGGGGGGGGGGGGGGGGGGGGGGGGGGTGGGGGGGGGGGGGGGGGGGGGGGGGGGGGGGGGGGGGGGGGGGGGGGGGGGGGGGGGGGGGGGGGGGGGGGGGGGGGGGGGGGGGGGGGGGGGGGGGGGGGGGGGGGGGGGGGGGGGGGGGGGGGGGGGGGGGGGGGGGGGGGGGGGGGGGGGGGGGGGGGGGGGGGGGGGGGGGGGGGGGGGGGGGGGGGGGGGGGGGGGGGGGGGGGGGGGGGGGGGGGGGGGGGGGGGGGGGGGGGGGGGGGGGGGGGGGGGGGGGGGGGGGGGGGGGGGGGGGGGGGGGGGGGGGGGGGGGGGGGGGGGGGGGGGGGGGGGGGGGGGGGGGGGGGGGGGGGGGGGGGGGGGGGGGGGGGGGGGGGGGGGGGGGGGGGGGGGGGGGGGGGGGGGGGGGGGGGGGGGGGGGGGGGGGGGGGGGGGGGGGGGGGGGGGGGGGGGGGGGGGGGGGGGGGGGGGGGGGGGGGGGGGGGGGGGGGGGGGGGGGGGGGGGGGGGGGGGGGGGGGGGGGGGGGGGGGGGGGGGGGGGGGGGGGGGGGGGGGGGGGGGGGGGGGGGGGGGGGGGGGGGGGGGGGGGGGGGGGGGGGGGGGGGGGGGGGGGGGGGGGGGGGGGGGGGGGGGGGGGGGGGGGGGGGGGGGGGGGGGGGGGGGGGGGGGGGGGGGGGGGGGGGGGGGGGGGGGGGGGGGGGGGGGGGGGGGGGGGGGGGGGGGGGGGGGGGGGGGGGGGGGGGGGGGGGGGGGGGGGGGGGGGGGGGGGGGGGGGGGGGGGGGGGGGGGGGGGGGGGGGGGGGGGGGGGGGGGGGTGGGGGGGGGGGGGGGGGGGGGGGGGGGGGGGGGGGGGGGGGGGGGGGGGGGGGGGGGGGGGGGGGGGGGGGGGGGGGGGGGGGGGGGGGGGGGGGGGGGGGGGGGGGGGGGGGGGGGGGGGGGGGGGGGGGGGGGGGGGGGGGGGGGGGGGGGGGGGGGGGGGGGGGGGGGGGGGGGGGGGGGGGGGGGGGGGGGGGGGGGGGGGGGGGGGGGGGGGGGGGGGGGGGGGGGGGGGGGGGGGGGGGGGGGGGGGGGGGGGGGGGGGGGGGGGGGGGGGGGGGGGGGGGGGGGGGGGGGGGGGGGGGGGGGGGGGGGGGGGGGGGGGGGGGGGGGGGGGGGGGGGGGGGGGGGGGGGGGGGGGGGGGGGGGGGGGGGGGGGGGGGGGGGGGGGGGGGGGGGGGGGGGGGGGGGGGGGGGGGGGGGGGGGGGGGGGGGGGGGGGGGGGGGGGGGGGGGGGGGGGGGGGGGGGGGGGGGGGGGGGGGGGGGGGGGGGGGGGGGGGGGGGGGGGGGGGGGGGGGGGGGGGGGGGGGGGGGGGGGGGGGGGGGGGGGGGGGGGGGGGGGGGGGGGGGGGGGGGGGGGGGGGGGGGGGTGGGGGGGGGGGGGGGGGGGGGGGGGGGGGGGGGGGGGGGGGGGGGGGGGGGGGGGGGGGGGGGGGGGGGGGGGGGGGGGGGGGGGGGGGGGGGGGGGGGGGGGGGGGGGGGGGGGGGGGGGGGGGGGGGGGGGGGGGGGGGGGGGGGGGGGGGGGGGGGGGGGGGGGGGGGGGGGGGGGGGGGGGGGGGGGGGGGGGGGGGGGGGGGGGGGGGGGGGGGGGGGGGGGGGGGGGGGGGGGGGGGGGGGGGGGGGGGGGGGGGGGGGGGGGGGGGGGGGGGGGGGGGGGGGGGGGGGGGGGGGGGGGGGGGGGGGGGGGGGGGGGGGGGGGGGGGGGGGGGGGGGGGGGGGGGGGGGGGGGGGGGGGGGGGGGGGGGGGGGGGGGGGGGGGGGGGGGGGGGGGGGGGGGGGGGGGGGGGGGGGGGGGGGGGGGGGGGGGGGGGGGGGGGGGGGGGGGGGGGGGGGGGGGGGGGGGGGGGGGGGGGGGGGGGGGGGGGGGGGGGGGGGGGGGGGGGGGGGGGGGGGGGGGGGGGGGGGGGTGGGGGGGGGGGGGGGGGGGGGGGGGGGGGGGGGGGGGGGGGGGGGGGGGGGGGGGGGGGGGGGGGGGGGGGGGGGGGGGGGGGGGGGGGGGGGGGGGGGGGGGGGGGGGGGGGGGGGGGGGGGGGGGGGGGGGGGGGGGGGGGGGGGGGGGGGGGGGGGGGGGGGGGGGGGGGGGGGGGGGGGGGGGGGGGGGGGGGGGGGGGGGGGGGGGGGGGGGGGGGGGGGGGGGGGGGGGGGGGGGGGGGGGGGGGGGGGGGGGGGGGGGGGGGGGGGGGGGGGGGGGGGGGGGGGGGGGGGGGGGGGGGGGGGGGGGGGGGGGGGGGGGGGGGGGGGGGGGGGGGGGGGGGGGGGGGGGGGGGGGGGGGGGGGGGGGGGGGGGGGGGGGGGGGGGGGGGGGGGGGGGGGGGGGGGGGGGGGGGGGGGGGGGGGGGGGGGGGGGGGGGGGGGGGGGGGGGGGGGGGGGGGGGGGGGGGGGGGGGGGGGGGGGGGGGGGGGGGGGGGGGGGGGGGGGGGGGGGGGGGGGGGGGGGGGGGGGGGGGGGGGGGGGGGGGGGGGGGGGGGGGGGGGGGGGGGGGGGGGGGGGGGGGGGGGGGGGGGGGGGGGGGGGGGGGGGGGGGGGGGGGGGGGGGGGGGGGGGGGGGGGGGGGGGGGGGGGGGGGGGGGGGGGGGGGGGGGGGGGGGGGGGGGGGGGGGGGGGGGGGGGGGGGGGGGGGGGGGGGGGGGGGGGGGGGGGGGGGGGGGGGGGGGGGGGGGGGGGGGGGGGGGGGGGGGGGGGGGGGGGGGGGGGGGGGGGGGGGGGGGGGGGGGGGGGGGGGGGGGGGGGGGGGGGGGGGGGGGGGGGGGGGGGGGGGGGGGGGGGGGGGGGGGGGGGGGGGGGGGGGGGGGGGGGGGGGGGGGGGGGGGGGGGGGGGGGGGGGGGGGGGGGGGGGGGGGGGGGGGGGGGGGGGGGGGGGGGGGGGGGGGGGGGGGGGGGGGGGGGGGGGGGGGGGGGGGGGGGGGGGGGGGGGGGGGGGGGGGGGGGGGGGGGGGGGGGGGGGGGGGGGGGGGGGGGGGGGGGGGGGGGGGGGGGGGGGGGGGGGGGGGGGGGGGGGGGGGGGGGGGGGGGGGGGGGGGGGGGGGGGGGGGGGGGGGGGGGGGGGGGGGGGGGGGGGGGGGGGGGGGGGGGGGGGGGGGGGGGGGGGGGGGGGGGGGGGGGGGGGGGGGGGGGGGGGGGGGGGGGGGGGGGGGGGGGGGGGGGGGGGGGGGGGGGGGGGGGGGGGGGGGGGGGGGGGGGGGGGGGGGGGGGGGGGGGGGGGGGGGGGGGGGGGGGGGGGGGGGGGGGGGGGGGGGGGGGGGGGGGGGGGGGGGGGGGGGGGGGGGGGTGGGGGGGGGGGGGGGGGGGGGGGGGGGGGGGGGGGGGGGGGGGGGGGGGGGGGGGGGGGGGGGGGGGGGGGGGGGGGGGGGGGGGGGGGGGGGGGGGGGGGGGGGGGGGGGGGGGGGGGGGGGGGGGGGGGGGGGGGGGGGGGGGGGGGGGGGGGGGGGGGGGGGGGGGGGGGGGGGGGGGGGGGGGGGGGGGGGGGGGGGGGGGGGGGGGGGGGGGGGGGGGGGGGGGGGGGGGGGGGGGGGGGGGGGGGGGGGGGGGGGGGGGGGGGGGGGGGGGGGGGGGGGGGGGGGGGGGGGGGGGGGGGGGGGGGGGGGGGGGGGGGGGGGGGGGGGGGGGGGGGGGGGGGGGGGGGGGGGGGGGGGGGGGGGGGGGGGGGGGGGGGGGGGGGGGGGGGGGGGGGGGGGGGGGGGGGGGGGGGGGGGGGGGGGGGGGGGGGGGGGGGGGGGGGGGGGGGGGGGGGGGGGGGGGGGGGGGGGGGGGGGGGGGGGGGGGGGGGGGGGGGGGGGGGGGGGGGGGGGGGGGGGGGGGGGGGGGGGGGGGGGGGGGGGGGGGGGGGGGGGGGGGGGGGGGGGGGGGGGGGGGGGGGGGGGGGGGGGGGTGGGGGGGGGGGGGGGGGGGGGGGGGGGGGGGGGGGGGGGGGGGGGGGGGGGGGGGGGGGGGGGGGGGGGGGGGGGGGGGGGGGGGGGGGGGGGGGGGGGGGGGGGGGGGGGGGGGGGGGGGGGGGGGGGGGGGGGGGGGGGGGGGGGGGGGGGGGGGGGGGGGGGGGGGGGGGGGGGGGGGGGGGGGGGGGGGGGGGGGGGGGGGGGGGGGGGGGGGGGGGGGGGGGGGGGGGGGGGGGGGGGGGGGGGGGGGGGGGGGGGGGGGGGGGGGGGGGGGGGGGGGGGGGGGGGGGGGGGGGGGGGGGGGGGGGGGGGGGGGGGGGGGGGGGGGGGGGGGGGGGGGGGGGGGGGGGGGGGGGGGGGGGGGGGGGGGGGGGGGGGGGGGGGGGGGGGGGGGGGGGGGGGGGGGGGGGGGGGGGGGGGGGGGGGGGGGGGGGGGGGGGGGGGGGGGGGGGGGGGGGGGGGGGGGGGGGGGGGGGGGGGGGGGGGGGGGGGGGGGGGGGGGGGGGGGGGGGGGGGGGGGGGGGGGGGGGGGGGGGGGGGGGGGGGGGGGGGGGGGGGGGGGGGGGGGGGGGGGGGGGGGGGGGGGGGGGGGGGGGGGGGGGGGGGGGGGGGGGGGGGGGGGGGGGGGGGGGGGGGGGGGGGGGGGGGGGGGGGGGGGGGGGGGGGGGGGGGGGGGGGGGGGGGGGGGGGGGGGGGGGGGGGGGGGGGGGGGGGGGGGGGGGGGGGGGGGGGGGGGGGGGGGGGGGGGGGGGGGGGGGGGGGGGGGGGGGGGGGGGGGGGGGGGGGGGGGGGGGGGGGGGGGGGGGGGGGGGGGGGGGGGGGGGGGGGGGGGGGGGGGGGGGGGGGGGGGGGGGGGGGGGGGGGGGGGGGGGGGGGGGGGGGGGGGGGGGGGGGGGGGGGGGGGGGGGGGGGGGGGGGGGGGGGGGGGGGGGGGGGGGGGGGGGGGGGGGGGGGGGGGGGGGGGGGGGGGGGGGGGGGGGGGGGGGGGGGGGGGGGGGGGGGGGGGGGGGGGGGGGGGGGGGGGGGGGGGGGGGGGGGGGGGGGGGGGGGGGGGGGGGGGGGGGGGGGGGGGGGGGGGTGGGGGGGGGGGGGGGGGGGGGGGGGGGGGGGGGGGGGGGGGGGGGGGGGGGGGGGGGGGGGGGGGGGGGGGGGGGGGGGGGGGGGGGGGGGGGGGGGGGGGGGGGGGGGGGGGGGGGGGGGGGGGGGGGGGGGGGGGGGGGGGGGGGGGGGGGGGGGGGGGGGGGGGGGGGGGGGGGGGGGGGGGGGGGGGGGGGGGGGGGGGGGGGGGGGGGGGGGGGGGGGGGGGGGGGGGGGGGGGGGGGGGGGGGTGGGGGGGGGGGGGGGGGGGGGGGGGGGGGGGGGGGGGGGGGGGGGGGGGGGGGGGGGGGGGGGGGGGGGGGGGGGGGGGGGGGGGGGGGGGGGGGGGGGGGGGGGGGGGGGGGGGGGGGGGGGGGGGGGGGGGGGGGGGGGGGGGGGGGGGGGGGGGGGGGGGGGGGGGGGGGGGGGGGGGGGGGGGGGGGGGGGGGGGGGGGGGGGGGGGGGGGGGGGGGGGGGGGGGGGGGGGGGGGGGGGGGGGGGGGGGGGGGGGGGGGGGGGGGGGGGGGGGGGGGGGGGGGGGGGGGGGGGGGGGGGGGGGGGGGGGGGGGGGGGGGGGGGGGGGGGGGGGGGGGGGGGGGGGGGGGGGGGGGGGGGGGGGGGGGGGGGGGGGGGGGGGGGGGGGGGGGGGGGGGGGGGGGGGGGGGGGGGGGGGGGGGGGGGGGGGGGGGGGGGGGGGGGGGGGTGGGGGGGGGGGGGGGGGGGGGGGGGGGGGGGGGGGGGGGGGGGGGGGGGGGGGGGGGGGGGGGGGGGGGGGGGGGGGGGGGGGGGGGGGGGGGGGGGGGGGGGGGGGGGGGGGGGGGGGGGGGGGGGGGGGGGGGGGGGGGGGGGGGGGGGGGGGGGGGGGGGGGGGGGGGGGGGGGGGGGGGGGGGGGGGGGGGGGGGGGGGGGGGGGGGGGGGGGGGGGGGGGGGGGGGGGGGGGGGGGGGGGGGGGGGGGGGGGGGGGGGGGGGTGGGGGGGGGGGGGGGGGGGGGGGGGGGGGGGGGGGGGGGGGGGGGGGGGGGGGGGGGGGGGGGGGGGGGGGGGGGGGGGGGGGGGGGGGGGGGGGGGGGGGGGGGGGGGGGGGGGGGGGGGGGGGGGGGGGGGGGGGGGGGGGGGGGGGGGGGGGGGGGGGGGGGGGGGGGGGGGGGGGGGGGGGGGGGGGGGGGGGGGGGGGGGGGGGGGGGGGGGGGGGGTGGGGGGGGGGGGGGGGGGGGGGGGGGGGGGGGGGGGGGGGGGGGGGGGGGGGGGGGGGGGGGGGGGGGGGGGGGGGGGGGGGGGGGGGGGGGGGGGGGGGGGGGGGGGGGGGGGGGGGGGGGGGGGGGGGGGGGGGGGGGGGGGGGGGGGGGGGGGGGGGGGGGGGGGGGGGGGGGGGGGGGGGGGGGGGGGGGGGGGGGGGGGGGGGGGGGGGGGGGGGGGGGGGGGGGGGGGGGGGGGGGGGGGGGGGGGGGGGGGGGGGGGGGGGGGGGGGGGGGGGGGGGGGGGGGGGGGGGGGGGGGGGGGGGGGGGGGGGGGGGGGGGGGGGGGGGGGGGGGGGGGGGGGGGGGGGGGGGGGGGGGGGGGGGGGGGGGGGGGGGGGGGGGGGGGGGGGGGGGGGGGGGGGGGGGGGGGGGGGGGGGGGGGGGGGGGGGGGGGGGGGGGGGGGGGGGGGGGGGGGGGGGGGGGGGGGGGGGGGGGGGGGGGGGGGGGGGGGGGGGGGGGGGGGGGGGGGGGGGGGGGGGGGGGGGGGGGGGGGGGGGGGGGGGGGGGGGGGGGGGGGGGGGGGGGGGGGGGGGGGGGGGGGGGGGGGGGGGGGGGGGGGGGGGGGGGGGGGGGGGGGGGGGGGGGGGGGGGGGGGGGGGGGGGGGGGGGGGGGGGGGGGGGGGGGGGGGGGGGGGGGGGGGGGGGGGGGGGGGGGGGGGGGGGGGGGGGGGGGGGGGGGGGGGGGGGGGGGGGGGGGGGGGGGGGGGGGGGGGGGGGGGGGGGGGGGGGGGGGGGGGGGGGGGGGGGGGGGGGGGGGGGGGGGGGGGGGGGGGGGGGGGGGGGGGGGGGGGGGGGGGGGGGGGGGGGGGGGGGGGGGGGGGGGGGGGGGGGGGGGGGGGGGGGGGGGGGGGGGGGGGGGGGGGGGGGGGGGGGGGGGGGGGGGGGGGGGGGGGGGGGGGGGGGGGGGGGGGGGGGGGGGGGGGGGGGGGGGGGGGGGGGGGGGGGGGGGGGGGGGGGGGGGGGGGGGGGGGGGGGGGGGGGGGGGGGGGGGGGGGGGGGGGGGGGGGGGGGGGGGGGGGGGGGGGGGGGGGGGGGGGGGGGGGGGGGGGGGGGGGGGGGGGGGGGGGGGGGGGGGGGGGGGGGGGGGGGGGGGGGGGGGGGGGGGGGGGGGGGGGGGGGGGGGGGGGGGGGGGGGGGGGGGGGGGGGGGGGGGGGGGGGGGGGGGGGGGGGGGGGGGGGGGGGGGGGGGGGGGGGGTGGGGGGGGGGGGGGGGGGGGGGGGGGGGGGGGGGGGGGGGGGGGGGGGGGGGGGGGGGGGGGGGGGGGGGGGGGGGGGGGGGGGGGGGGGGGGGGGGGGGGGGGGGGGGGGGGGGGGGGGGGGGGGGGGGGGGGGGGGGGGGGGGGGGGGGGGGGGGGGGGGGGGGGGGGGGGGGGGGGGGGGGGGGGGGGGGGGGGGGGGGGGGGGGGGGGGGGGGGGGGGGGGGGGGGGGGGGGGGGGGGGGGGGGGGGGGGGGGGGGGGGGGGGGGGGGGGGGGGGGGGGGGGGGGGGGGGGGGGGGGGGGGGGGGGGGGGGGGGGGGGGGGGGGGGGGGGGGGGGGGGGGGGGGGGGGGGGGGGGGGGGGGGGGGGGGGGGGGGGGGGGGGGGGGGGGGGGGGGGGGGGGGGGGGGGGGGGGGGGGGGGGGGGGGGGGGGGGGGGGGGGGGGGGGGGGGGGGGGGGGGGGGGGGGGGGGGGGGGGGGGGGGGGGGGGGGGGGGGGGGGGGGGGGGGGGGGGGGGGGGGGGGGGGGGGGGGGGGGGGGGGGGGGGGGGGGGGGGGGGGGGGGGGGGGGGGGGGGGGGGGGGGGGGGGGGGGGGGGGGGGGGGGGGGGGGGGGGGGGGGGGGGGGGGGGGGGGGGGGGGGGGGGGGGGGGGGGGGGGGGGGGGGGGGGGGGGGGGGGGGGGGGGGGGGGGGGGGGGGGGGGGGGGGGGGGGGGGGGGGTGGGGGGGGGGGGGGGGGGGGGGGGGGGGGGGGGGGGGGGGGGGGGGGGGGGGGGGGGGGGGGGGGGGGGGGGGGGGGGGGGGGGGGGGGGGGGGGGGGGGGGGGGGGGGGGGGGGGGGGGGGGGGGGGGGGGGGGGGGGGGGGGGGGGGGGGGGGGGGGGGGGGGGGGGGGGGGGGGGGGGGGGGGGGGGGGGGGGGGGGGGGGGGGGGGGGGGGGGGGGGGGGGGGGGGGGGGGGGGGGGGGGGGGGGGGGGGGGGGGGGGGGGGGGGGGGGGGGGGGGGGGGGGGGGGGGGGGGGGGGGGGGGGGGGGGGGGGGGGGGGGGGGGGGGGGGGGGGGGGGGGGGGGGGGGGGGGGGGGGGGGGGGGGGGGGGGGGGGGGGGGGGGGGGGGGGGGGGGGGGGGGGGGGGGGGGGGGGGGGGGGGGGGGGGGGGGGGGGGGGGGGGGGGGGGGGGGGGGGGGGGGGGGGGGGGGGGGGGGGGGGGGGGGGGGGGGGGGGGGGGGGGGGGGGGGGGGGGGGGGGGGGGGGGGGGGGGGGGGGGGGGGGGGGGGTGGGGGGGGGGGGGGGGGGGGGGGGGGGGGGGGGGGGGGGGGGGGGGGGGGGGGGGGGGTGGGGGGGGGGGGGGGGGGGGGGGGGGGGGGGGGGGGGGGGGGGGGGGGGGGGGGGGGGGGGGGGGGGGGGGGGGGGGGGGGGGGGGGGGGGGGGGGGGGGGGGGGGGGGGGGGGGGGGGGGGGGGGGGGGGGGGGGGGGGGGGGGGGGGGGGGGGGGGGGGGGGGGGGGGGGGGGGGGGGGGGGGGGGGGGGGGGGGGGGGGGGGGGGGGGGGGGGGGGGGGGGGGGGGGGGGGGGGGGGGGGGGGGGGGGGGGGGGGGGGGGGGGGGGGGGGGGGGGGGGGGGGGGGGGGGGGGGGGGGGGGGGGGGGGGGGGGGGGGGGGGGGGGGGGGGGGGGGGGGGGGGGGGGGGGGGGGGGGGGGGGGGGGGGGGGGGGGGGGGGGGGGGGGGGGGGGGGGGGGGGGGGGGGGGGGGGGGGGGGGGGGGGGGGGGGGGGGGGGGGGGGGGGGGGGGGGGGGGGGGGGGGGGGTGGGGGGGGGGGGGGGGGGGGGGGGGGGGGGGGGGGGGGGGGGGGGGGGGGGGGGGGGGGGGGGGGGGGGGGGGGGGGGGGGGGGGGGGGGGGGGGGGGGGGGGGGGGGGGGGGGGGGGGGGGGGGGGGGGGGGGGGGGGGGGGGGGGGGGGGGGGGGGGGGGGGGGGGGGGGGGGGGGGGGGGGGGGGGGGGGGGGGGGGGGGGGGGGGGGGGGGGGGGGGGGGGGGGGGGGGGGGGGGGGGGGGGGGGGGGGGGGGGGGGGGGGGGGGGGGGGGGGGGGGGGGGGGGGGGGGGGGGGGGGGGGGGGGGGGGGGGGGGGGGGGGGGGGGGGGGGGGGGGGGGGGGGGGGGGGGGGGGGGGGGGGGGGGGGGGGGGGGTGGGGGGGGGGGGGGGGGGGGGGGGGGGGGGGGGGGGGGGGGGGGGGGGGGGGGGGGGGGGGGGGGGGGGGGGGGGGGGGGGGGGGGGGGGGGGGGGGGGGGGGGGGGGGGGGGGGGGGGGGGGGGGGGGGGGGGGGGGGGGGGGGGGGGGGGGGGGGGGGGGGGGGGGGGGGGGGGGGGGGGGGGGGGGGGGGGGGGGGGGGGGGGGGGGGGGGGGGGGGGGGGGGGGGGGGGGGGGGGGGGGGGGGGGGGGGGGGGGGGGGGGGGGGGGGGGGGGGGGGGGGGGGGGGGGGGGGGGGGGGGGGGGGGGGGGGGGGGGGGGGGGGGGGGGGGGGGGGGGGGGGGGGGGGGGGGGGGGGGGGGGGGGGGGGGGGGGGGGGGGGGGGGGGGGGGGGGGGGGGGGGGGGGGGGGGGGGGGGGGGGGGGGGGGGGGGGGGGGGGGGGGGGGGGGGGGGGGGGGGGGGGGGGGGGGGGGGGGGGGGGGGGGGGGGGGGGGGGTGGGGGGGGGGGGGGGGGGGGGGGGGGGGGGGGGGGGGGGGGGGGGGGGGGGGGGGGGGGGGGGGGGGGGGGGGGGGGGGGGGGGGGGGGGGGGGGGGGGGGGGGGGGGGGGGGGGGGGGGGGGGGGGGGGGGGGGGGGGGGGGGGGGGGGGGGGGGGGGGGGGGGGGGGGGGGGGGGGGGGGGGGGGGGGGGGGGGGGGGGGGGGGGGGGGGGGGGGGGGGGGGGGGGGGGGGGGGGGGGGGGGGGGGGGGGGGGGGGGGGGGGGGGGGGGGGGGGGGGGGGGGGGGGGGGGGGGGGGGGGGGGGGGGGGGGGGGGGGGGGGGGGGGGGGGGGGGGGGGGGGGGGGGGTGGGGGGGGGGGGGGGGGGGGGGGGGGGGGGGGGGGGGGGGGGGGGGGGGGGGGGGGGGGGGGGGGGGGGGGGGGGGGGGGGGGGGGGGGGGGGGGGGGGGGGGGGGGGGGGGGGGGGGGGGGGGGGGGGGGGGGGGGGGGGGGGGGGGGGGGGGGGGGGGGGGGGGGGGGGGGGGGGGGGGGGGGGGGGGGGGGGGGGGGGGGGGGGGGGGGGGGGGGGGGGGGGGGGGGGGGGGGGGGGGGGGGGGGGGGGGGGGGGGGGGGGGGGGGGGGGGGGGGGGGGGGGGGGGGGGGGGGGGGGGGGGGGGGGGGGGGGGGGGGGGGGGGGGGGGGGGGGGGGGGGGGGGGGGGGGGGGGGGGGGGGGGGGGGGGGGGGGGGGGGGGGGGGGGGGGGGGGGGGGGGGGGGGGGGGGGGGGGGGGGGGGGGGGGGGGGGGGGGGGGGGGGGGGGGGGGGGGGGGGGGGGGGGGGGGGGGGGGGGGGGGGGGGGGGGGGGGGGGGGGGGGGGGGGGGGGGGGGGGGGGGGGGGGGGTGGGGGGGGGGGGGGGGGGGGGGGGGGGGGGGGGGGGGGGGGGGGGGGGGGGGGGGGGGGGGGGGGGGGGGGGGGGGGGGGGGGGGGGGGGGGGGGGGGGGGGGGGGGGGGGGGGGGGGGGGGGGGGGGGGGGGGGGGGGGGGGGGGGGGGGGGGGGGGGGGGGGGGGGGGGGGGGGGGGGGGGGGGGGGGGGGGGGGGGGGGGGGGGGGGGGGGGGGGGGGGGGGGGGGGGGGGGGGGGGGGGGGGGGGGGGGGGGGGGGGGGGGGGGGGGGGGGGGGGGGGGGGGGGGGGGGGGGGGGGGGGGGGGGGGGGGGGGGGGGGGGGGGGGGGGGGGGGGGGGGGGGGGGGGGGGGGGGGGGGGGGGGGGGGGGGGGGGGGGGGGGGGGGGGGGGGGGGGGGGGGGGGGGGGGGGGGGGGGGGGGGGGGGGGGGGGGGGGGGGGGGGGGTGGGGGGGGGGGGGGGGGGGGGGGGGGGGGGGGGGGGGGGGGGGGGGGGGGGGGGGGGGGGGGGGGGGGGGGGGGGGGGGGGGGGGGGGGGGGGGGGGGGGGGGGGGGGGGGGGGGGGGGGGGGGGGGGGGGGGGGGGGGGGGGGGGGGGGGGGGGGGGGGGGGGGGGGGGGGGGGGGGGGGGGGGGGGGGGGGGGGGGGGGGGGGGGGGGGGGGGGGGGGGGGGGGGGGGGGGGGGGGGGGGGGGGGGGGGGGGGGGGGGGGGGGGGGGGGGGGGGGGGGGGGGGGGGGGGGGGGGGGGGGGGGGGGGGGGGGGGGGGGGGGGGGGGGGGGGGGGGGGGGTGGGGGGGGGGGGGGGGGGGGGGGGGGGGGGGGGGGGGGGGGGGGGGGGGGGGGGGGGGGGGGGGGGGGGGGGGGGGTGGGGGGGGGGGGGGGGGGGGGGGGGGGGGGGGGGGGGGGGGGGGGGGGGGGGGGGGGGGGGGGGGGGGGGGGGGGGGGGGGGGGGGGGGGGGGGGGGGGGGGGGGGGGGGGGGGGGGGGGGGGGGGGGGGGGGGGGGGGGGGGGGGGGGGGGGGGGGGGGGGGGGGGGGGGGGGGGGGGGGGGGGGGGGGGGGGGGGGGGGGGGGGGGGGGGGGGGGGGGGGGGGGGGGGGGGGGGGGGGGGGGGGGGGGGGGGGGGGGGGGGGGGGGGGGGGGGGGGGGGGGGGGGGGGGGGGGGGGGGGGGGGGGGGGGGGGGGGGGGGGGGGGGGGGGGGGGGGGGGGGGGGGGGGGGGGGGGGGGGGGGGGGGGGGGGGGGGGGGGGGGGGGGGGGGGGGGGGGGGGGGGGGGGGGGGGGGGGGGGGGGGGGGGGGGGGGGGGGGGGGGGGGGGGGGGGGGGGGGGGGGGGGGGGGGGGGGGGGGGGGGGGGGGGGGGGGGGGGGGGGGGGGGGGGGGGGGGGGGGGGGGGGGGGGGGGGGGGGGGGGGGGGGGGGGGGGGGGGGGGGGGGGGGGGGGGGGGGGGGGGGGGGGGGGGGGGGGGGGGGGGGGGGGGGGGGGGGGGGGGGGGGGGGGGGGGGGGGGGGGGGGGGGGGGGGGGGGGGGGGGGGGGGGGGGGGGGGGGGGGGGGGGGGGGGGGGGGGGGGGGGGGGGGGGGGGGGGGGGGGGGGGGGGGGGGGGGGGGGGGGGGGGGGGGGGGGGGGGGGGGGGGGGGGGGGGGGGGGGGGGGGGGGGGGGGGGGGGGGGGGGGGGGGGGGGGGGGGGGGGGGGGGGGGGGGGGGGGGGGGGGGGGGGGGGGGGGGGGGGGGGGGGGGGGGGGGGGGGGGGGGGGGGGGGGGGGGGGGGGGGGGGGGGGGGGGGGGGGGGGGGGGGGGGGGGGGGGGGGGGGGGGGGGGGGGGGGGGGGGGGGGGGGGGGGGGGGGGGGGGGGGGGGGGGGGGGGGGGGGGGGGGGGGGGGGGGGGGGGGGGGGGGGGGGGGGGGGGGGGGGGGGGGGGGGGGGGGGGGGGGGGGGGGGGGGGGGGGGGGGGGGGGGGGGGGGGGGGGGGGGGGGGGGGGGGGGGGGGGGGGGGGGGGGGGGGGGGGGGGGGGGGGGGGGGGGGGGGGGGGGGGGGGGGGGGGGGGGGGGGGGGGGGGGGGGGGGGGGGGGGGGGGGGGGGGGGGGGGGGGGGGGGGGGGGGGGGGGGGGGGGGGGGGGGGGGGGGGGGGGGGGGGGGGGGGGGGGGGGGGGGGGGGGGGGGGGGGGGGGGGGGGGGGGGGGGGGGGGGGGGGGGGGGGGGGGGGGGGGGGGGGGGGGGGGGGGGGGGGGGGGGGGGGGGGGGGGGGGGGGGGGGGGGGGGGGGGGGGGGGGGGGGGGGGGGGGGGGGGGGGGGGGGGGGGGGGGGGGGGGGGGGGGGGGGGGGGGGGGGGGGGGGGGGGGGGGGGGGGGGGGGGGGGGGGGGGGGGGGGGGGGGGGGGGGGGGGGGGGGGGGGGGGGGGGGGGGGGGGGGGGGGGGGGGGGGGGGGGGGGGGGGGGGGGGGGGGGGGGGGGGGGGGGGGGGGGGGGGTGGGGGGGGGGGGGGGGGGGGGGGGGGGGGGGGGGGGGGGGGGGGGGGGGGGGGGGGGGGGGGGGGGGGGGGGGGGGGGGGGGGGGGGGGGGGGGGGGGGGGGGGGGGGGGGGGGGGGGGGGGGGGGGGGGGGGGGGGGGGGGGGGGGGGGGGGGGGGGGGGGGGGGGGGGGGGGGGGGGGGGGGGGGGGGGGGGGGGGGGGGGGGGGGGGGGGGGGGGGGGGGGGGGGGGGGGGGGGGGGGGGGGGGGGGGGGGGGGGGGGGGGGGGGGGGGGGGGGGGGGGGGGGGGGGGGGGGGGGGGGGGGGGGGGGGGGGGGGGGGGGGGGGGGGGGGGGGGGGGGGGGGGGGGGGGGGGGGGGGGGGGGGGGGGGGGGGGGGGGGGGGGGGGGGGGGGGGGGGGGGGGGGGGGGGGGGGGGGGGGGGGGGGGGGGGGGGGGGGGGGGGGGGGGGGGGGGGGGGGGGGGGGGGGGGGGGGGGGGGGGGGGGGGGGGGGGGGGGGGGGGGGGGGGGGGGGGGGGGGGGGGGGGGGGGGGGGGGGGGGGGGGGGGGGGGGGGGGGGGGGGGGGGGGGGGGGGGGGGGGGGGGGGGGGGGGGGGGGGGGGGGGGGGGGGGGGGGGGGGGGGGGGGGGGGGGGGGGGGGGGGGGGGGGGGGGGGGGGGGGGGGGGGGGGGGGGGGGGGGGGGGGGGGGGGGGGGGGGGGGGGGGGGGGGGGGGGGGGGGGGGGGGGGGGGGGGGGGGGGGGGGGGGGGGGGGGGGGGGGGGGGGGGGGGGGGGGGGGGGGGGGGGGGGGGGGGGGGGGGGGGGGGGGGGGGGGGGGGGGGGGGGGGGGGGGGGGGGGGGGGGGGGGGGGGGGGGGGGGGGGGGGGGGGGGGGGGGGGGGGGGGGGGGGGGGGGGGGGGGGGGGGGGGGGGGGGGGGGGGGGGGGGGGGGGGGGGGGGGGGGGGGGGGGGGGGGGGGGGGGGGGGGGGGGGGGGGGGGGGGGGGGGGGGGGGGGGGGGGGGGGGGGGGGGGGGGGGGGGGGGGGGGGGGGGGGGGGGGGGGGGGGGGGGGGGGGGGGGGGGGGGGGGGGGGGGGGGGGGGGGGGGGGGGGGGGGGGGGGGGGGGGGGGGGGGGGGGGGGGGGGGGGGGGGGGGGGGGGGGGGGGGGGGGGGGGGGGGGGGGGGGGGGGGGGGGGGGGGGGGGGGGGGGGGGGGGGGGGGGGGGGGGGGGGGGGGGGGGGGGGGGGGGGGGGGGGGGGGGGGGGGGGGGGGGGGGGGGGGGGGGGGGGGGGGGGGGGGGGGGGGGGGGGGGGGGGGGGGGGGGGGGGGGGGGGGGGTGGGGGGGGGGGGGGGGGGGGGGGGGGGGGGGGGGGGGGGGGGGGGGGGGGGGGGGGGGGGGGGGGGGGGGGGGGGGGGGGGGGGGGGGGGGGGGGGGGGGGGGGGGGGGGGGGGGGGGGGGGGGGGGGGGGGGGGGGGGGGGGGGGGGGGGGGGGGGGGGGGGGGGGGGGGGGGGGGGGGGGGGGGGGGGGGGGGGGGGGGGGGGGGGGGGGGGGGGGGGGGGGGGGGGGGGGGGGGGGGGGGGGGGGGGGGGGGGGGGGGGGGGGGGGGGGGGGGGGGGGGGGGGGGGGTGGGGGGGGGGGGGGGGGGGGGGGGGGGGGGGGGGGGGGGGGGGGGGGGGGGGGGGGGGGGGGGGGGGGGGGGGGGGGGGGGGGGGGGGGGGGGGGGGGGGGGGGGGGGGGGGGGGGGGGGGGGGGGGGGGGGGGGGGGGGGGGGGGGGGGGGGGGGGGGGGGGGGGGGGGGGGGGGGGGGGGGGTGGGGGGGGGGGGGGGGGGGGGGGGGGGGGGGGGGGGGGGGGGGGGGGGGGGGGGGGGGGGGGGGGGGGGGGGGGGGGGGGGGGGGGGGGGGGGGGGGGGGGGGGGGGGGGGGGGGGGGGGGGGGGGGGGGGGGGGGGGGGGGGGGGGGGGGGGGGGGGGGGGGGGGGGGGGGGGGGGGGGGGGGGGGGGGGGGGGGGGGGGGGGGGGGGGGGGGGGGGGGGGGGGGGGGGGGGGGGGGGGGGGGGGGGGGGGGGGGGGGGGGGGGGGGGGGGGGGGGGGGGGGGGGGGGGGGGGGGGGGGGGGGGGGGGGGGGGGGGGGGGGGGGGGGGGGGGGGGGGGGGGGGGGGGGGGGGGGGGGGGGGGGGGGGGGGGGGGGGGGGGGGGGGGGGGGGGGGGGGGGGGGGGGGGGGGGGGGGGGGGGGGGGGGGGGGGGGGGGGGGGGGGGGGGGGGGGGGGGGGGGGGGGGGGGGGGGGGGGGGGGGGGGGGGGGGGGGGGGGGGGGGGGGGGGGGGGGGGGGGGGGGGGGGGGGGGGGGGGGGGGGGGGGGGGGGGGGGGGGGGGGGGGGGGGGGGGGGGGGGGGGGGGGGGGGGGGGGGGGGGGGGGGGGGGGGGGGGGGGGGGGGGGGGGGGGGGGGGGGGGGGGGGGGGGGGGGGGGGGGGGGGGGGGGGGGGGGGGGGGGGGGGGGGGGGGGGGGGGGGGGGGGGGGGGGGGGGGGGGGGGGGGGGGGGGGGGGGGGGGGGGGGGGGGGGGGGGGGGGGGGGGGGGGGGGGGGGGGGGGGGGGGGGGGGGGGGGGGGGGGGGGGGGGGGGGGGGGGGGGGGGGGGGGGGGGGGGGGGGGGGGGGGGGGGGGGGGGGGGGGGGGGGGGGGGGGGGGGGGGGGGGGGGGGGGGGGGGGGGGGGGGGGGGGGGGGGGGGGGGGGGGGGGGAGGGGGGGGGGGGGGGGGGGGGGGGGGGGGGGGGGGGGGGGGGGGGGGGGGGGGGGGGGGGGGGGGGGGGGGGGGGGGGGGGGGGGGGGGGGGGGGGGGGGGGGGGGGGGGGGGGGGGGGGGGGGGGGGGGGGGGGGGGGGGGGGGGGGGGGGGGGGGGGGGGGGGGGGGGGGGGGGGGGGGGGGGGGGGGGGGGGGGGGGGGGGGGGGGGGGGGGGGGGGGGGGGGGGGGGGGGGGGGGGGGGGGGGGGGGGGGGGGGGGGGGGGGGGGGGGGGGGGGGGGGGGGGGGGGGGGGGGGGGGGGGGGGGGGGGGGGGGGGGGGGGGGGGGGGGGGGGGGGGGGGGGGGGGGGGGGGGGGGGGGGGGGGGGGGGGGGGGGGGGGGGGGGGGGGGGGGGGGGGGGGGGGGGGGGGGGGGGGGGGGGGGGGGGGGGGGGGGGGGGGGGGGGGGGGGGGGGGGGGGGGGGGGGGGGGGGGGGGGGGGGGGGGGGGGGGGGGGGGGGGGGGGGGGGGGGGGGGGGGGGGGGGGGGGGGGGGGGGGGGGGGGGGGGGGGGGGGGGGGGGGGGGGGGGGGGGGGGGGGGGGGGGGGGGGGGGGGGGGGGGGGGGGGGGGGGGGGGGGGGGGGGGGGGGGGGGGGGGGGGGGGGGGGGGGGGGGGGGGGGGGGGGGGGGGGGGGGGGGGGGGGGGGGGGGGGGGGGGGGGGGGGGGGGGGGGGGGGGGGGGGGGGGGGGGGGGGGGGGGGGGGGGGGGGGGGGGGGGGGGGGGGGGGGGGGGGGGGGGGGGGGGGGGGGGGGGGGGGGGGGGGGGGGGGGGGGGGGGGGGGGGGGGGGGGGGGGGGGGGGGGGGGGGGGGGGGGGGGGGGGGGGGGGGGGGGGGGGGGGGGGGGGGGGGGGGGGGGGGGGGGGGGGGGGGGGGGGGGGGGGGGGGGGGGGGGGGGGGGGGGGGGGGGGGGGGGGGGGGGGGGGGGGGGGGGGGGGGGGGGGGGGGGGGGGGGGGGGGGGGGGGGGGGGGGGGGGGGGGGGGGGGGGGGGGGGGGGGGGGGGGGGGGGGGGGGGGGGGGGGGGGGGGGGGGGGGGGGGGGGGGGGGGGGGGGGGGGGGGGGGGGGGGGGGGGGGGGGGGGGGGGGGGGGGGGGGGGGGGGGGGGGGGGGGGGGGGGGGGGGGGGGGGGGGGGGGGGGGGGGGGGGGGGGGGGGGGGGGGGGGGGGGGGGGGGGGGGGGGGGGGGGGGGGGGGGGGGGGGGGGGGGGGGGGGGGGGGGGGGGGGGGGGGGGGGGGGGGGGGGGGGGGGGGGGGGGGGGGGGGGGGGGGGGGGGGGGGGGGGGGGGGGGGGGGGGGGGGGGGGGGGGGGGGGGGGGGGGGGGGGGGGGGGGGGGGGGGGGGGGGGGGGGGGGGGGGGGGGGGGGGGGGGGGGGGGGGGGGGGGGGGGGGGGGGGGGGGGGGGGGGGGGGGGGGGGGGGGGGGGGGGGGGGGGGGGGGGGGGGGGGGGGGGGGGGGGGGGGGGGGGGGGGGGGGGGGGGGGGGGGGGGGGGGGGGGGGGGGGGGGGGGGGGGGGGGGGGGGGGGGGGGGGGGGGGGGGGGGGGGGGGGGGGGGGGGGGGGGGGGGGGGGGGGGGGGGGGGGGGGGGGGGGGGGGGGGGGGGGGGGGGGGGGGGGGGGGGGGGGGGGGGGGGGGGGGGGGGGGGGGGGGGGGGGGGGGGGGGGGGGGGGGGGGGGGGGGGGGGGGGGGGGGGGGGGGGGGGGGGGGGGGGGGGGGGGGGGGGGGGGGGGGGGGGGGGGGGGGGGGGGGGGGGGGGGGGGGGGGGGGGGGGGGGGGGGGGGGGGGGGGGGGGGGGGGGGGGGGGGGGGGGGGGGGGGGGGGGGGGGGGGGGGGGGGGGGGGGGGGGGGGGGGGGGGGGGGGGGGGGGGGGGGGGGGGGGGGGGGGGGGGGGGGGGGGGGGGGGGGGGGGGGGGGGGGGGGGGGGGGGGGGGGGGGGGGGGGGGGGGGGGGGGGGGGGGGGGGGGGGGGGGGGGGGGGGGGGGGGGGGGGGGGGGGGGGGGGGGGGGGGGGGGGGGGGGGGGGGGGGGGGGGGGGGGGGGGGGGGGGGGGGGGGGGGGGGGGGGGGGGGGGGGGGGGGGGGGGGGGGGGGGGGGGGGGGGGGGGGGGGGGGGGGGGGGGGGGGGGGGGGGGGGGGGGGGGGGGGGGGGGGGGGGGGGGGGGGGGGGGGGGGGGGGGGGGGGGGGGGGGGGGGGGGGGGGGGGGGGGGGGGGGGGGGGGGGGGGGGGGGGGGGGGGGGGGGGGGGGGGGGGGGGGGGGGGGGGGGGGGGGGGGGGGGGGGGGGGGGGGGGGGGGGGGGGGGGGGGGGGGGGGGGGGGGGGGGGGGGGGGGGGGGGGGGGGGGGGGGGGGGGGGGGGGGGGGGGGGGGGGGGGGGGGGGGGGGGGGGGGGGGGGGGGGGGGGGGGGGGGGGGGGGGGGGGGGGGGGGGGGGGGGGGGGGGGGGGGGGGGGGGGGGGGGGGGGGGGGGGGGGGGGGGGGGGGGGGGGGGGGGGGGGGGGGGGGGGGGGGGGGGGGGGGGGGGGGGGGGGGGGGGGGGGGGGGGGGGGGGGGGGGGGGGGGGGGGGGGGGGGGGGGGGGGGGGGGGGGGGGGGGGGGGGGGGGGGGGGGGGGGGGGGGGGGGGGGGGGGGGGGGGGGGGGGGGGGGGGGGGGGGGGGGGGGGGGGGGGGGGGGGGGGGGGGGGGGGGGGGGGGGGGGGGGGGGGGGGGGGGGGGGGGGGGGGGGGGGGGGGGGGGGGGGGGGGGGGGGGGGGGGGGGGGGGGGGGGGGGGGGGGGGGGGGGGGGGGGGGGGGGGGGGGGGGGGGGGGGGGGGGGGGGGGGGGGGGGGGGGGGGGGGGGGGGGGGGGGGGGGGGGGGGGGGGGGGGGGGGGGGGGGGGGGGGGGGGGGGGGGGGGGGGGGGGGGGGGGGGGGGGGGGGGGGGGGGGGGGGGGGGGGGGGGGGGGGGGGGGGGGGGGTGGGGGGGGGGGGGGGGGGGGGGGGGGGGGGGGGGGGGGGGGGGGGGGGGGGGGGGGGGGGGGGGGGGGGGGGGGGGGGGGGGGGGGGGGGGGGGGGGGGGGGGGGGGGGGGGGGGGGGGGGGGGGGGGGGGGGGGGGGGGGGGGGGGGGGGGGGGGGGGGGGGGGGGGGGGGGGGGGGGGGGGGGGGGGGGGGGGGGGGGGGGGGGGGGGGGGGGGGGGGGGGGGGGGGGGGGGGGGGGGGGGGGGGGGGGGGGGGGGGGGGGGGGGGGGGGGGGGGGGGGGGGGGGGGGGGGGGGGGGGGGGGGGGGGGGGGGGGGGGGGGGGGGGGGGGGGGGGGGGGGGGGGGGGGGGGGGGGGGGGGGGGGGGGGGGGGGGGGGGGGGGGGGGGGGGGGGGGGGGGGGGGGGGGGGGGGGGGGGGGGGGGGGGGGGGGGGGGGGGGGGGGGGGGGGGGGGGGGGGGGGGGGGGGGGGGGGGGGGGGGGGGGGGGGGGGGGGGGGGGGGGGGGGGGGGGGGGGGGGGGGGGGGGGGGGGGGGGGGGGGGGGGGGGGGGGGGGGGGGGGGGGGGGGGGGGGGGGGGGGGGGGGGGGGGGGGGGGGGGGGGGGGGGGGGGGGGGGGGGGGGGGGGGGGGGGGGGGGGGGGGGGGGGGGGGGGGGGGGGGGGGGGGGGGGGGGGGGGGGGGGGGGGGGGGGGGGGGGGGGGGGGGGGGGGGGGGGGGGGGGGGGGGGGGGGGGGGGGGGGGGGGGGGGGGGGGGGGGGGGGGGGGGGGGGGGGGGGGGGGGGGGGGGGGGGGGGGGGGGGGGGGGGGGGGGGGGGGGGGGGGGGGGGGGGGGGGGGGGGGGGGGGGGGGGGGGGGGGGGGGGGGGGGGGGGGGGGGGGGGGGGGGGGGGGGGGGGGGGGGGGGGGGGGGGGGGGGGGGGGGGGGGGGGGGGGGGGGGGGGGGGGGGGGGGGGGGGGGGGGGGGGGGGGGGGGGGGGGGGGGGGGGGGGGGGGGGGGGGGGGGGGGGGGGGGGGGGGGGGGGGGGGGGGGGGGGGGGGGGGGGGGGGGGGGGGGGGGGGGGGGGGGGGGGGGGGGGGGGGGGGGGGGGGGGGGGGGGGGGGGGGGGGGGGGGGGGGGGGGGGGGGGGGGGGGGGGGGGGGGGGGGGGGGGGGGGGGGGGGGGGGGGGGGGGGGGGGGGGGGGGGGGGGGGGGGGGGGGGGGGGGGGGGGGGGGGGGGGGGGGGGGGGGGGGGGGGGGGGGGGGGGGGGGGGGGGGGGGGGGGGGGGGGGGGGGGGGGGGGGGGGGGGGGGGGGGGGGGGGGGGGGGGGGGGGGGGGGGGGGGGGGGGGGGGGGGGGGGGGGGGGGGGGGGGGGGGGGGGGGGGGGGGGGGGGGGGGGGGGGGGGGGGGGGGGGGGGGGGGGGGGGGGGGGGGGGGGGGGGGGGGGGGGGGGGGGGGGGGGGGGGGGGGGGGGGGGGGGGGGGGGGGGGGGGGGGGGGGGGGGGGGGGGGGGGGGGGGGGGGGGGGGGGGGGGGGGGGGGGGGGGGGGGGGGGGGGGGGGGGGGGGGGGGGGGGGGGGGGGGGGGGGGGGGGGGGGGGGGGGGGGGGGGGGGGGGGGGGGGGGGGGGGGGGGGGGGGGGGGGGGGGGGGGGGGGGGGGGGGGGGGGGGGGGGGGGGGGGGGGGGGGGGGGGGGGGGGGGGGGGGGGGGGGGGGGGGGGGGGGGGGGGGGGGGGGGGGGGGGGGGGGGGGGGGGGGGGGGGGGGGGGGGGGGGGGGGGGGGGGGGGGGGGGGGGGGGGGGGGGGGGGGGGGGGGGGGGGGGGGGGGGGGGGGGGGGGGGGGGGGGGGGGGGGGGGGGGGGGGGGGGGGGGGGGGGGGGGGGGGGGGGGGGGGGGGGGGGGGGGGGGGGGGGGGGGGGGGGGGGGGGGGGGGGGGGGGGGGGGGGGGGGGGGGGTGGGGGGGGGGGGGGGGGGGGGGGGGGGGGGGGGGGGGGGGGGGGGGGGGGGGGGGGGGGGGGGGGGGGGGGGGGGGGGGGGGGGGGGGGGGGGGGGGGGGGGGGGGGGGGGGGGGGGGGGGGGGGGGGGGGGGGGGGGGGGGGGGGGGGGGGGGGGGGGGGGGGGGGGGGGGGGGGGGGGGGGGGGGGGGGGGGGGGGGGGGGGGGGGGGGGGGGGGGGGGGGGGGGGGGGGGGGGGGGGGGGGGGGGGGGGGGGGGGGGGGGGGGGGGGGGGGGGGGGGGGGGGGGGGGGGGGGGGGGGGGGGGGGGGGGGGGGGGGGGGGGGGGGGGGGGGGGGGGGGGGGGGGGGGGGGGGGGGGGGGGGGGGGGGGGGGGGGGGGGGGGGGGGGGGGGGGGGGGGGGGGGGGGGGGGGGGGGGGGGGGGGGGGGGGGGGGGGGGGGGGGGGGGGGGGGGGGGGGGGGGGGGGGGGGGGGGGGGGGGGGGGGGGGGGGGGGGGGGGGGGGGGGGGGGGGGGGGGGGGGGGGGGGGGGGGGGGGGGGGGGGGGGGGGGGGGGGGGGGGGGGGGGGGGGGGGGGGGGGGGGGGGGGGGGGGGGGGGGGGGGGGGGGGGGGGGGGGGGGGGGGGGGGGGGGGGGGGGGGGGGGGGGGGGGGGGGGGGGGGGGGGGGGGGGGGGGGGGGGGGGGGGGGGGGGGGGGGGGGGGGGGGGGGGGGGGGGGGGGGGGGGGGGGGGGGGGGGGGGGGGGGGGGGGGGGGGGGGGGGGGGGGGGGGGGGGGGGGGGGGGGGGGGGGGGGGGGGGGGGGGGGGGGGGGGGGGGGGGGGGGGGGGGGGGGGGGGGGGGGGGGGGGGGGGGGGGGGGGGGGGGGGGGGGGGGGGGGGGGGGGGGGGGGGGGGGGGGGGGGGGGGGGGGGGGGGGGGGGGGGGGGGGGGGGGGGGGGGGGGGGGGGGGGGGGGGGGGGGGGGGGGGGGGGGGGGGGGGGGGGGGGGGGGGGGGGGGGGGGGGGGGGGGGGGGGGGGGGGGGGGGGGGGGGGGGGGGGGGGGGGGGGGGGGGGGGGGGGGGGGGGGGGGGGGGGGGGGGGGGTGGGGGGGGGGGGGGGGGGGGGGGGGGGGGGGGGGGGGGGGGGGGGGGGGGGGGGGGGGGGGGGGGGGGGGGGGGGGGGGGGGGGGGGGGGGGGGGGGGGGGGGGGGGGGGGGGGGGGGGGGGGGGGGGGGGGGGGGGGGGGGGGGGGGGGGGGGGGGGGGGGGGGGGGGGGGGGGGGGGGGGGGGGGGGGGGGGGGGGGGGGGGGGGGGGGGGGGGGGGGGGGGGGGGGGGGGGGGGGGGGGGGGGGGGGGGGGGGGGGGGGGGGGGGGGGGGGGGGGGGGGGGGGGGGGGGGGGGGGGGGGGGGGGGGGGGGGGGGGGGGGGGGGGGGGGGGGGGGGGGGGGGGGGGGGGGGGGGGTGGGGGGGGGGGGGGGGGGGGGGGGGGGGGGGGGGGGGGGGGGGGGGGGGGGGGGGGGGGGGGGGGGGGGGGGGGGGGGGGGGGGGGGGGGGGGGGGGGGGGGGGGGGGGGGGGGGGGGGGGGGGGGGGGGGGGGGGGGGGGGGGGGGGGGGGGGGGGGGGGGGGGGGGGGGGGGGGGGGGGGGGGGGGGGGGGGGGGGGGGGGGGGGGGGGGGGGGGGGGGGGGGGGGGGGGGGGGGGGGGGGGGGGGGGGGGGGGGGGGGGGGGGGGGGGGGGGGGGGGGGGGGGGGGGGGGGGGGGGGGGGGGGGGGGGGGGGGGGGGGGGGGGGGGGGGGGGGGGGGGGGGGGGGGGGGGGGGGGGGGGGGGGGGGGGGGGGGGGGGGGGGGGGGGGGGGGGGGGGGGGGGGGGGGGGGGGGGGGGGGGGGGGGGGGGGGGGGGGGGGGGGGGGGGGGGGGGGGGGGGGGGGGGGGGGGGGGGGGGGGGGGGGGGGGGGGGGGGGGGGGGGGGGGGGGGGGGGGGGGGGGGGGGGGGGGGGGGGGGGGGGGGGGGGGGGGGGGGGGGGGGGGGGGGGGGGGGGGGGGGGGGGGGGGGGGGGGGGGGGGGGGGGGGGGGGGGGGGGGGGGGGGGGGGGGGGGGGGGGGGGGGGGGGGGGGGGGGGGGGGGGGGGGGGGGGGGGGGGGGGGGGGGGGGGGGGGGGGGGGGGGGGGGGGGGGGGGGGGGGGGGGGGGGGGGGGGGGGGGGGGGGGGGGGGGGGGGGGGGGGGGGGGGGGGGGGGGGGGGGGGGGGGGGGGGGGGGGGGGGGGGGGGGGGGGGGGGGGGGGGGGGGGGGGGGGGGGGGGGGGGGGGGGGGGGGGGGGGGGGGGGGGGGGGGGGGGGGGGGGGGGGGGGGGGGGGGGGGGGGGGGGGGGGGGGGGGGGGGGGGGGGGGGGGGGGGGGGGGGGGGGGGGGGGGGGGGGGGGGGGGGGGGGGGGGGGGGGGGGGGGGGGGGGGGGGGGGGGGGGGGGGGGGGGGGGGGGGGGGGGGGGGGGGGGGGGGGGGGGGGGGGGGGGGGGGGGGGGGGGGGGGGGGGGGGGGGGGGGGGGGGGGGGGGGGGGGGGGGGGGGGGGGGGGGGGGGGGGGGGGGGGGGGGGGGGGGGGGGGGGGGGGGGGGGGGGGTGGGGGGGGGGGGGGGGGGGGGGGGGGGGGGGGGGGGGGGGGGGGGGGGGGGGGGGGGGGGGGGGGGGGGGGGGGGGGGGGGGGGGGGGGGGGGGGGGGGGGGGGGGGGGGGGGGGGGGGGGGGGGGGGGGGGGGGGGGGGGGGGGGGGGGGGGGGGGGGGGGGGGGGGGGGGGGGGGGGGGGGGGGGGGGGGGGGGGGGGGGGGGGGGGGGGGGGGGGGGGGGGGGGGGGGGGGGGGGGGGGGGGGGGGGGGGGGGGGGGGGGGGGGGGGGGGGGGGGGGGGGGGGGGGGGGGGGGGGGGGGGGGGGGGGGGGGGGGGGGGGGGGGGGGGGGGGGGGGGGGGGGGGGGGGGGGGGGGGGGGGGGGGGGGGGGGGGGGGGGGGGGGGGGGGGGGGGGGGGGGGGGGGGGGGGGGGGGGGGGGGGGGGGGGGGGGGGGGGGGGGGGGGGGGGGGGGGGGGGGGGGGGGGGGGGGGGGGGGGGGGGGGGGGGGGGGGGGGGGGGGGGGGGGGGGGGGGGGGGGGGGGGGGGGGGGGGGGGGGGGGGGGGGGGGGGGGGGGGGGGGGGGGGGGGGGGGGGGGGGGGGGGGGGGGGGGGGGGGGGGGGGGGGGGGGGGGGGGGGGGGGGGGGGGGGGGGGGGGGGGGGGGGGGGGGGGGGGGGGGGGGGGGGGGGGGGGGGGGGGGGGGGGGGGGGGGGGGGGGGGGGGGGGGGGGGGGGGGGGGGGGGGGGGGGGGGGGGGGGGGGGGGGGGGGGGGGGTGGGGGGGGGGGGGGGGGGGGGGGGGGGGGGGGGGGGGGGGGGGGGGGGGGGGGGGGGGGGGGGGGGGGGGGGGGGGGGGGGGGGGGGGGGGGGGGGGGGGGGGGGGGGGGGGGGGGGGGGGGGGGGGGGGGGGGGGGGGGGGGGGGGGGGGGGGGGGGGGGGGGGGGGGGGGGTGGGGGGGGGGGGGGGGGGGGGGGGGGGGGGGGGGGGGGGGGGGGGGGGGGGGGGGGGGGGGGGGGGGGGGGGGGGGGGGGGGGGGGGGGGGGGGGGGGGGGGGGGGGGGGGGGGGGGGGGGGGGGGGGGGGGGGGGGGGGGGGGGGGGGGGGGGGGGGGGGGGGGGGGGGGGGGGGGGGGGGGGGGGGGGGGGGGGGGGGGGGGGGGGGGGGGGGGGGGGGGGGGGGGGGGGGGGGGGGGGGGGGGGGGGGGGGGGGGGGGGGGGGGGGGGGGGGGGGGGGGGGGGGGGGGGGGGGGGGGGGGGGGGGGGGGGGGGGGGGGGGGGGGGGGGGGGGGGGGGGGGGGGGGGGGGGGGGGGGGGGGGGGGGGGGGGGGGGGGGGGGGGGGGGGGGGGGGGGGGGGGGGGGGGGGGGGGGGGGGGGGGGGGGGGGGGGGGGGGGGGGGGGGGGGGGGGGGGGGGGGGGGGGGGGGGGGGGGGGGGGGGGGGGGGGGGGGGGGGGGGGGGGGGGGGGGGGGGGTGGGGGGGGGGGGGGGGGGGGGGGGGGGGGGGGGGGGGGGGGGGGGGGGGGGGGGGGGGGGGGGGGGGGGGGGGGGGGGGGGGGGGGGGGGGGGGGGGGGGGGGGGGGGGGGGGGGGGGGGGGGGGGGGGGGGGGGGGGGGGGGGGGGGGGGGGGGGGGGGGGGGGGGGGGGGGGGGGGGGGGGGGGGGGGGGGGGGGGGGGGGGGGGGGGGGGGGGGGGGGGGGGGGGGGGGGGGGGGGGGGGGGGGGGGGGGGGGGGGGGGGGGGGGGGGGGGGGGGGGGGGGGGGGGGGGGGGGGGGGGGGGGGGGGGGGGGGGGGGGGGGGGGGGGGGGGGGGGGGGGGGGGGGGGGGGGGGGGGGGGGGGGGGGGGGGGGGGGGGGGGGGGGGGGGGGGGGGGGGGGGGGGGGGGGGGGGGGGGGGGGGGGGGGGGGGGGGGGGGGGGGGGGGGGGGGGGGGGGGGGGGGGGGGGGGGGGGGGGGGGGGGGGGGGGGGGGGGGGGGGGGGGGGGGGGGGGGGGGGGGGGGGGGGGGGGGGGGGGGGGGGGGGGGGGGGGGGGGGGGGGGGGGGGGGGGGGGGGGGGGGGGGGGGGGGGGGGGGGGGGGGGGGGGGGGGGGGGGGGGGGGGGGGGGGGGGGGGGGGGGGGGGGGGGGGGGGGGGGGGGGGGGGGGGGGGGGGGGGGGGGGGGGGGGGGGGGGGGGGGGGGGGGGGGGGGGGGGGGGGGGGGGGGGGGGGGGGGGGGGGGGGGGGGGGGGGGGGGGGGGGGGGGGGGGGGGGGGGGGGGGGGGGGGGGGGGGGGGGGGGGGGGGGGGGGGGGGGGGGGGGGGGGGGGGGGGGGGGGGGGGGGGGGGGGGGGGGGGGGGGGGGGGGGGGGGGGGGGGGGGGGGGGGGGGGGGGGGGGGGGGGGGGGGGGGGGGGGGGGGGGGGGGGGGGGGGGGGGGGGGGGGGGGGGGGGGGGGGGGGGGGGGGGGGGGGGGGGGGGGGGGGGGGGGGGGGGGGGGGGGGGGGGGGGGGGGGGGGGGGGGGGGGGGGGGGGGGGGGGGGGGGGGGGGGGGGGGGGGGGGGGGGGGGGGGGGGGGGGGGGGGGGGGGGGGGGGGGGGGGGGGGGGGGGGGGGGGGGGGGGGGGGGGGGGGGGGGGGGGGGGGGGGGGGGGGGGGGGGGGGGGGGGGGGGGGGGGGGGGGGGGGGGGGGGGGGGGGGGGGGGGGGGGGGGGGGGGGGGGGGGGGGGGGGGGGGGGGGGGGGGGGGGGGGGGGGGGGGGGGGGGGGGGGGGGGGGGGGGGGGGGGGGGGGGGGGGGGGGGGGGGGGGGGGGGGGGGGGGGGGGGGGGGGGGGGGGGGGGGGGGGGGGGGGGGGGGGGGGGGGGGGGGGGGGGGGGGGGGGGGGGGGGGGGGGGGGGGGGGGGGGGGGGGGGGGGGGGGGGGGGGGGGGGGGGGGGGGGGGGGGGGGGGGGGGGGGGGGGGGGGGGGGGGGGGGGGGGGGGGGGGGGGGGGGGGGGGGGGGGGGGGGGGGGGGGGGGGGGGGGGGGGGGGGGGGGGGGGGGGGGGGGGGGGGGGGGGGGGGGGGGGGGGGGGGGGGGGGGGTGGGGGGGGGGGGGGGGGGGGGGGGGGGGGGGGGGGGGGGGGGGGGGGGGGGGGGGGGTGGGGGGGGGGGGGGGGGGGGGGGGGGGGGGGGGGGGGGGGGGGGGGGGGGGGGGGGGGGGGGGGGGGGGGGGGGGGGGGGGGGGGGGGGGGGGGGGGGGGGGGGGGGGGGGGGGGGGGGGGGGGGGGGGGGGGGGGGGGGGGGGGGGGGGGGGGGGGGGGGGGGGGGGGGGGGGGGGGGGGGGGGGGGGGGGGGGGGGGGGGGGGGGGGGGGGGGGGGGGGGGGGGGGGGGGGGGGGGGGGGGGGGGGGGGGGGGGGGGGGGGGGGGGGGGGGGGGGGGGGGGGGGGGGGGGGGGGGGGGGGGGGGGGGGGGGGGGGGGGGGGGGGGGGGGGGGGGGGGGGGGGGGGGGGGGGGGGGGGGGGGGGGGGGGGGGGGGGGGGGGGGGGGGGGGGGGGGGGGGGGGGGGGGGGGGGGGGGGGGGGGGGGGGGGGGGGGGGGGGGGGGGGGGGGGGGGGGGGGGGGGGGGGGGGGGGGGGGGGGGGGGGGGGGGGGGGGGGGGGGGGGGGGGGGGGGGGGGGGGGGGGGGGGGGGGGGGGGGGGGGGGGGGGGGGGGGGGGGGGGGGGGGGGGGGGGGGGGGGGGGGGGGGGGGGGGGGGGGGGGGGGGGGGGGGGGGGGGGGGGGGGGGGGGGGGGGGGGGGGGGGGGGGGGGGGGGGGGGGGGGGGGGGGGGGGGGGGGGGGGGGGGGGGGGGGGGGGGGGGGGGGGGGGGGGGGGGGGGGGGGGGGGGGGGGGGGGGGGGGGGGGGGGGGGGGGGGGGGGGGGGGGGGGGGGGGGGGGGGGGGGGGGGGGGGGGGGGGGGGGGGGGGGGGGGGGGGGGGGGGGGGGGGGGGGGGGGGGGGGGGGGGGGGGGGGGGGGGGGGGGGGGGGGGGGGGGGGGGGGGGGGGGGGGGGGGGGGGGGGGGGGGGGGGGGGGGGGGGGGGGGGGGGGGGGGGGGGGGGGGGGGGGGGGGGGGGGGGGGGGGGGGGGGGGTGGGGGGGGGGGGGGGGGGGGGGGGGGGGGGGGGGGGGGGGGGGGGGGGGGGGGGGGGGGGGGGGGGGGGGGGGGGGGGGGGGGGGGGGGGGGGGGGGGGGGGGGGGGGGGGGGGGGGGGGGGGGGGGGGGGGGGGGGGGGGGGGGGGGGGGGGGGGGGGGGGGGGGGGGGGGGGGGGGGGGGGGGGGGGGGGGGGGGGGGGGGGGGGGGGGGGGGGGGGGGGGGGGGGGGGGGGGGGGGGGGGGGGGGGGGGGGGGGGGGGGGGGGGGGGGGGGGGGGGGGGGGGGGGGGGGGGGGGGGGGGGGGGGGGGGGGGGGGGGGGGGGGGGGGGGGGGGGGGGGGGGGGGGGGGGGGGGGGGGGGGGGGGGGGGGGGGGGGGGGGGGGGGGGGGGGGGGGGGGGGGGGGGGGGGGTGGGGGGGGGGGGGGGGGGGGGGGGGGGGGGGGGGGGGGGGGGGGGGGGGGGGGGGGGGGGGGGGGGGGGGGGGGGGGGGGGGGGGGGGGGGGGGGGGGGGGGGGGGGGGGGGGGGGGGGGGGGGGGGGGGGGGGGGGGGGGGGGGGGGGGGGGGGGGGGGGGGGGGGGGGGGGGGGGGGGGGGGGGGGGGGGGGGGGGGGGGGGGGGGGGGGGGGGGGGGGGGGGGGGGGGGGGGGGGGGGGGGGGGGGGGGGGGGGGGGGGGGGGGGGGGGGGGGGGGGGGGGGGGGGGGGGGGGGGGGGGGGGGGGGGGGGGGGGGGGGGGGGGGGGGGGGGGGGGGGGGGGGGGGGGGGGGGGGGGGGGGGGGGGGGGGGGGGGGGGGGGGGGGGGGGGGGGGGGGGGGGGGGGGGGGGGGGGGGGGGGGGGGGGGGGGGGGGGGGGGGGGGGGGGGGGGGGGGGGGGGGGGGGGGGGGGGGGGGGGGGGGGGGGGGGGGGGGGGGGGGGGGGGGGGGGGGGGGGGGGGGGGGGGGGGGGGGGGGGGGGGGGGGGGGGGGGGGGGGGGGGGGGGGGGGGGGGGGGGGGGGGGGGGGGGGGGGGGGGGGGGGGGGGGGGGGGGGGGGGGGGGGGGGGGGGGGGGGGGGGGGGGGGGGGGGGGGGGGGGGGGGGGGGGGGGGGGGGGGGGGGGGGGGGGGGGGGGGGGGGGGGGGGGGGGGGGGGGGGGGGGGGGGGGGGGGGGGGGGGGGGGGGGGGGGGGGGGGGGGGGGGGGGGGGGGGGGGGGGGGGGGGGGGGGGGGGGGGGGGGGGGGGGGGGGGGGGGGGGGGGGGGGGGGGGGGGGGGGGGGGGGGGGGGGGGGGGGGTGGGGGGGGGGGGGGGGGGGGGGGGGGGGGGGGGGGGGGGGGGGGGGGGGGGGGGGGGGGGGGGGGGGGGGGGGGGGGGGGGGGGGGGGGGGGGGGGGGGGGGGGGGGGGGGGGGGGGGGGGGGGGGGGGGGGGGGGGGGGGGGGGGGGGGGGGGGGGGGGGGGGGGGGGGGGGGGGGGGGGGGGGGGGGGGGGGGGGGGGGGGGGGGGGGGGGGGGGGGGGGGGGGGGGGGGGGGGGGGGGGGGGGGGGGGGGGGGGGGGGGGGGGGGGGGGGGGGGGGGGGGGGGGGGGGGGGGGGGGGGGGGGGGGGGGGGGGGGGGGGGGGGGGGGGGGGGGGGGGGGGGGGGGGGGGGGGGGGGGGGGGGGGGGGGGGGGGGGGGGGGGGGGGGGGGGGGGGGGGGGGGGGGGGGGGGGGGGGGGGGGGGGGGGGGGGGGGGGGGGGGGGGGGGGGGGGGGGGGGGGGGGGGGGGGGGGGGGGGGGGGGGGGGGGGGGGGGGTGGGGGGGGGGGGGGGGGGGGGGGGGGGGGGGGGGGGGGGGGGGGGGGGGGGGGGGGGGGGGGGGGGGGGGGGGGGGGGGGGGGGGGGGGGGGGGGGGGGGGGGGGGGGGGGGGGGGGGGGGGGGGGGGGGGGGGGGGGGGGGGGGGGGGGGGGGGGGGGGGGGGGGGGGGGGGGGGGGGGGGGGGGGGGGGGGGGGGGGGGGGGGGGGGGGGGGGGGGGGGGGGGGGGGGGGGGGGGGGGGGGGGGGGGGGGGGGGGGGGGGGGGGGGGGGGGGGGGGGGGGGGGGGGGGGGGGGGGGGGGGGGGGGGGGGGGGGGGGGGGGGGGGGGGGGGGGGGGGGGGGGGGGGGGGGGTGGGGGGGGGGGGGGGGGGGGGGGGGGGGGGGGGGGGGGGGGGGGGGGGGGGGGGGGGGGGGGGGGGGGTGGGGGGGGGGGGGGGGGGGGGGGGGGGGGGGGGGGGGGGGGGGGGGGGGGGGGGGGGGGGGGGGGGGGGGGGGGGGGGGGGGGGGGGGGGGGGGGGGGGGGGGGGGGGGGGGGGGGGGGGGGGGGGGGGGGGGGGGGGGGGGGGGGGGGGGGGGGGGGGGGGGGGGGGGGGGGGGGGGGGGGGGGGGGGGGGGGGGGGGGGGGGGGGGGGGGGGGGGGGGGGGGGGGGGGGGGGGGGGGGGGGGGGGGGGGGGGGGGGGTGGGGGGGGGGGGGGGGGGGGGGGGGGGGGGGGGGGGGGGGGGGGGGGGGGGGGGGGGGGGGGGGGGGGGGGGGGGGGGGGGGGGGGGGGGGGGGGGGGGGGGGGGGGGGGGGGGGGGGGGGGGGGGGGGGGGGGGTGGGGGGGGGGGGGGGGGGGGGGGGGGGGGGGGGGGGGGGGGGGGGGGGGGGGGGGGGGGGGGGGGGGGGGGGGGGGGGGGGGGGGGGGGGGGGGGGGGGGGGGGGGGGGGGGGGGGGGGGGGGGGGGGGGGGGGGGGGGGGGGGGGGGGGGGGGGGGGGGGGGGGGGGGGGGGGGGGGGGGGGGGGGGGGGGGGGGGGGGGGGGGGGGGGGGGGGGGGGGGGGGGGGGGGGGGGGGGGGGGGGGGGGGGGGGGGGGGGGGGGGGGGGGGGGGGGGGGGGGGGGGGGGGGGGGGGGGGGGGGGGGGGGGGGGGGGGGGGGGGGGGGAGGGGGGGGGGGGGGGGGGGGGGGGGGGGGGGGGGGGGGGGGGGGGGGGGGGGGGGGGGGGGGGGGGGGGGGGGGGGGGGGGGGGGGGGGGGGGGGGGGGGGGGGGGGGGGGGGGGGGGGGGGGGGGGGGGGGGGGGGGGGGGGGGGGGGGGGGGGGGGGGGGGGGGGGGGGGGGGGGGGGGGGGGGGGGGGGGGGGGGGGGGGGGGGGGGGGGGGGGGGGGGGGGGGGGGGGGGGGGGGGGGGGGGGGGGGGGGGGGGGGGGGGGGGGGGGGGGGGGGGGGGGGGGGGGGGGGGGGGGGGGGGGGGGGGGGGGGGGGGGGGGGGGGGGGGGGGGGGGGGGGGGGGGGGGGGGGGGGGGGGGGGGGGGGGGGGGGGGGGGGGGGGGGGGGGGGGGGGGGGGGGGGGGGGGGGGGGGGGGGGGGGGGGGGGGGGGGGGGGGGGGGGGGGGGGGGGGGGGGGGGGGGGGGGGGGGGGGGGGGGGGGGGGGGGGGGGGGGGGGGGGGGGGGGGGGGGGGGGGGGGGGGGGGGGGGGGGGGGGGGGGGGGGGGGGGGGGGGGGGGGGGGGGGGGGGGGGGGGGGGGGGGGGGGGGGGGGGGGGGGGGGGGGGGGGGGGGGGGGGGGGGGGGGGGGGGGGGGGGGGGGGGGGGGGGGGGGGGGGGGGGGGGGGGGGGGGGGGGGGGGGGGGGGGGGGGGGGGGGGGGGGGGGGGGGGGGGGGGGGGGGGGGGGGGGGGGGGGGGGGGGGGGGGGGGGGGGGGGGGGGGGGGGGGGGGGGGGGGGGGGGGGGGGGGGGGGGGGGGGGGGGGGGGGGGGGGGGGGGGGGGGGGGGGGGGGGGGGGGGGGGGGGGGGGGGGGGGGGGGGGGGGGGGGGGGGGGGGGGGGGGGGGGGGGGGGGGGGGGGGGGGGGGGGGGGGGGGGGGGGGGGGGGGGGGGGGGGGGGGGGGGGGGGGGGGGGGGGGGGGGGGGGGGGGGGGGGGGGGGGGGGGGGGGGGGGGGGGGGGGGGGGGGGGGGGGGGGGGGGGGGGGGGGGGGGGGGGGGGGGGGGGGGGGGGGGGGGGGGGGGGGGGGGGGGGGGGGGGGGGGGGGGGGGGGGGGGGGGGGGGGGGGGGGGGGGGGGGGGGGGGGGGGGGGGGGGGGGGGGGGGGGGGGGGGGGGGGGGGGGGGGGGGGGGGGGGGGGGGGGGGGGGGGGGGGGGGGGGGGGGGGGGGGGGGGGGGGGGGGGGGGGGGGGGGGGGGGGGGGGGGGGGGGGGGGGGGGGGGGGGGGGGGGGGGGGGGGGGGGGGGGGGGGGGGGGGGGGGGGGGGGGGGGGGGGGGGGGGGGGGGGGGGGGGGGGGGGGGGGGGGGGGGGGGGGGGGGGGGGGGGGGGGGGGGGGGGGGGGGGGGGGGGGGGGGGGGGGGGGGGGGGGGGGGGGGGGGGGGGGGGGGGGGGGGGGGGGGGGGGGGGGGGGGGGGGGGGGGGGGGGGGGGGGGGGGGGGGGGGGGGGGGGGGGGGGGGGGGGGGGGGGGGGGGGGGGGGGGGGGGGGGGGGGGGGGGGGGGGGGGGGGGGGGGGGGGGGGGGGGGGGGGGGGGGGGGGGGGGGGGGGGGGGGGGGGGGGGGGGGGGGGGGGGGGGGGGGGGGGGGGGGGGGGGGGGGGGGGGGGGGGGGGGGGGGGGGGGGGGGGGGGGGGGGGGGGGGGGGGGGGGGGGGGGGGGGGGGGGGGGGGGGGGGGGGGGGGGGGGGGGGGGGGGGGGGGGGGGGGGGGGGGGGGGGGGGGGGGGGGGGGGGGGGGGGGGGGGGGGGGGGGGGGGGGGGGGGGGGGGGGGGGGGGGGGGGGGGGGGGGGGGGGGGGGGGGGGGGGGGGGGGGGGGGGGGGGGGGGGGGGGGGGGGGGGGGGGGGGGGGGGGGGGGGGGGGGGGGGGGGGGGGGGGGGGGGGGGGGGGGGGGGGGGGGGGGGGGGGGGGGGGGGGGGGGGGGGGGGGGGGGGGGGGGGGGGGGGGGGGGGGGGGGGGGGGGGGGGGGGGGGGGGGGGGGGGGGGGGGGGGGGGGGGGGGGGGGGGGGGGGGGGGGGGGGGGGGGGGGGGGGGGGGGGGGGGGGGGGGGGGGGGGGGGGGGGGGGGGGGGGGGGGGGGGGGGGGGGGGGGGGGGGGGGGGGGGGGGGGGGGGGGGGGGGGGGGGGGGGGGGGGGGGGGGGGGGGGGGGGGGGGGGGGGGGGGGGGGGGGGGGGGGGGGGGGGGGGGGGGGGGGGGGGGGGGGGGGGGGGGGGGGGGGGGGGGGGGGGGGGGGGGGGGGGGGGGGGGGGGGGGGGGGGGGGGGGGGGGGGGGGGGGGGGGGGGGGGGGGGGGGGGGGGGGGGGGGGGGGGGGGGGGGGGGGGGGGGGGGGGGGGGGGGGGGGGGGGGGGGGGGGGGGGGGGGGGGGGGGGGGGGGGGGGGGGGGGGGGGGGGGGGGGGGGGGGGGGGGGGGGGGGGGGGGGGGGGGGGGGGGGGGGGGGGGGGGGGGGGGGGGGGGGGGGGGGGGGGGGGGGGGGGGGGGGGGGGGGGGGGGGGGGGGGTGGGGGGGGGGGGGGGGGGGGGGGGGGGGGGGGGGGGGGGGGGGGGGGGGGGGGGGGGGGGGGGGGGGGTGGGGGGGGGGGGGGGGGGGGGGGGGGGGGGGGGGGGGGGGGGGGGGGGGGGGGGGGGGGGGGGGGGGGGGGGGGGGGGGGGGGGGGGGGGGGGGGGGGGGGGGGGGGGGGGGGGGGGGGGGGGGGGGGGGGGGGGGGGGGGGGGGGGGGGGGGGGGGGGGGGGGGGGGGGGTGGGGGGGGGGGGGGGGGGGGGGGGGGGGGGGGGGGGGGGGGGGGGGGGGGGGGGGGGGGGGGGGGGGGGGGGGGGGGGGGGGGGGGGGGGGGGGGGGGGGGGGGGGGGGGGGGGGGGGGGGGGGGGGGGGGGGTGGGGGGGGGGGGGGGGGGGGGGGGGGGGGGGGGGGGGGGGGGGGGGGGGGGGGGGGGGGGGGGGGGGGGGGGGGGGGGGGGGGGGGGGGGGGGGGGGGGGGGGGGGGGGGGGGGGGGGGGGGGGGGGGGGGGGGGGGGGGGGGGGGGGGGGGGGGGGGGGTGGGGGGGGGGGGGGGGGGGGGTGGGGGGGGGGGGGGGGGGGTGGGGGGGGGGGGGGGGGGGGGGGGGGGGGGGGGGGGGGGGGGGGGGGGGGGGGGGGGGGGGGGGGGGGGGGGGGGGGGGGGGGGGGGGGGGGGGGGGGGGGGGGGGGGGGGGGGGGGGGGGGGGGGGGGGGGGGGGGGGGGGGGGGGGGGGGGGGGGGGGTGGGGGGGGGGGGGGGGGGGGGGGGGGGGGGGGGGGGGGGGGGGGGGGGGGGGGGGGGGGGGGGGGGGGGGGGGGGGGGGGGGGGGGGGGGGGGGGGGGGGGGGGGGGGGGGGGGGGGGGGGGGGGGGGGGGGGGGGGGGGGGGGGGGGGGGGGGGGGGGGGGGGGGGGGGGGGGGGGGGGGGGGGGGGGGGGGGGGGGGGGGGGGGGGGGGGGGGGGGGGGGGGGGGGGGGGGGGGGGGGGGGGGGGGGGGGGGGGGGGGGGGGGGGGGGGGGGGGGGGGGGGGGGGGGGGGGGGGGGGGGGGGGGGGGGGGGGGGGGGGGGGGGGGGGGGGGGGGGGGGGGGGGGGGTGGGGGGGGGGGGGGGGGGGGGGGGGGGGGGGGGGGGGGGGGGGGGGGGGGGGGGGGGGGGGGGGGGGGGGGGGGGGGGTGGGGGGGGGGGGGGGGGGGGGGGGGGGGGGGGGGGGGGGGGGGGGGGGGGGGGGGGGGGGGGGGGGGGGGGGGGGGGGGGGGGGGGGGGGGGGGGGGGGGGGGGGGGGGGGGGGGGGGGGGGGGGGGGGGGGGGGGGGGGGGGGGGTGGGGGGGGGGGGGGGGGGGGGGTGGGGGGGGGGGGGGGGGGGGGGGGGGGGGGGGGGGGGGGGGGGGGGGGGGGGGGGGGGGGGGGGGGGTGGGGGGGGGGGGTGGGGGGGGGGGGGGGGGGGGGGGGGGGGGGGGGGGGGGGGGGGGGGGGGGGTGGGGGGGGGGGGGGGGGGGGGGGGGGGGGGGGGGGGGGGGGGGGGGGGGGGGGGGGGGGGGGGGGGGGGGGGGGGGGGGGGGGGGGGGGGGGGGGGGGGGGGGGGGGGGGGGGGGGGGGGGGGGGGGGGGGGGGGGGGGGGGGGGGGGGGGGTGGGGGGGGGGGGGGGGGGGGGGGGGGGGGGGGGGGGGGGGGGGGGGGGGGGGGGGGGGGGGGGGGGGGGGGGGGGGGGGGGGGGGGGGGGGGGGGGGGGGGGGGGGGGGGGGGGGGGGGGGGGGGGGGGTGGGGGGGGGGGGTGGGGGGGGGGGGGGGGGGGGGGGGGGGGGGGGGGGGGGGGGGGGGGGGGGGGGGGGGGGGGGGGGGGGGGGGGGGGGGGGGGGGGGGGGGGGGGGGGGGGGGGGGGGGGGGGGGGGGGGGGGGGGGGGGGGGGGGGGGGGGGGGGGGGGGGGGGGGGGGGGGGGGGGGGGGGGGGGGGGGGGGGGGGGGGGGGGGGGGGGGGGGGGGGGGGGGGGGGGGGGGGGGGGGGGGGGGGGGGGGGGGGGGGGGGGGGGGGGGGGGGGGGGGGGGGGGGGGGGGGGGGGGGGGGGGGGGGGGGGGGGGGGGGGGGGGGGGGGGGGGGGGGGGGGGGGGGGGGGGGGGGGGGGGGGGGGGGGGGGGGGGGGGGGGGGGGGGGGGGGGGGGGGGGGGGGGGGGGGGGGGGGGGGGGGGGGGGGGGGGGGGGGGGGGGGGGGGGGGGGGGGGGGGGGGGGGGGGGGGGGGGGGGGGGGGGGGGGGGGGGGGGGGGGGGGGGGGGGGGGGGGGGGGGGGGGGGGGGGGGGGGGGGGGGGGGGGGGGGGGGGGGGGGGGGGGGGGGGGGGGGGGGGGGGGGGGGGGGGGGGGGGGGGGGGGGGGGGGGGTGGGGGGGGGGGGGGGGGGGGGGGGGGGGGGGGGGGGGGGGGGGGGGGGGGGGGGGGGGGGGGGGGGGGGGGGGGGGGGGGGGGGGGGGGGGGGGGGGGGGGGGGGGGGGGGGGGGGGGGGGGGGGGGGGGGGGGGGGGGGGGGGGGGGGGGGGGGGGGGGGGGGGGGGGGGGGGGGGGGGGGGGGGGGGGGGGGGGGGGGGGGGGGGGGGGGGGGGGGGGGGGGGGGGGGGGGGGGGGGGGGGGGGGGGGGGGTGGGGGGGGGGGGGGGGGGGGGGGGGGGGGGGGGGGGGGGGGGGGGGGGGGGGGGGGGGGGGGGGGGGGGGGGGGGGGGGGGGGGGGGGGGGGGGGGGGGGGGGGGGGGGGGGGGGGGGGGGGGGGGGGGGGGGGGGGGGGGGGGGGGGGGGGGGGGGGGGGGGGGGGGGGGGGGGGGGGGGGGGGGGGGGGGGGGGGGGGGGGGGGGGGGGGGGGGGGGGGGGGGGGGGGGGGGGGGGGGGGGGGGGGGGGGGTGGGGGGGGGGGGGGGGGGGGGGGGGGGGGGGGGGGGGGGGGGGGGGGGGGGGGGGGGGGGGGGGGGGGGGGGGGGGGGGGGGGGGGGGGGGGGGGGGGGGGGGGGGGGGGGGGGGGGGGGGGGGGGGGGGGGGGGGGGGGGGGGGGGGGGGGGGGGGGGGGGGGGGGGGGGGGGGGGGGTGGGGGGGGGGGGGGGGGGGGGGGGGGGGGGGGGGGGGGGGGGGGGGGGGGGGGGGGGGGGGGGGGGGGGGGGGGGGGGGGGGGGGGGGGGGGGGGGGGGGGGGGGGGGGGGGGGGGGGGGGGGGGGGGGGGGGGGGGGGGGGGGGGGGGGGGGGGGGGGGGGGGGGGGGGGGGGGGGGGGGGGGGGGGGGGGGGGGGGGGGGGGGGGGGGGGGGGGGGGGGGGGGGGGGGGGGGGGGGGGTGGGGGGGGGGGGGGGGGGGGGGGGGGGGGGGGGGGGGGGGGGGGGGGGGGGGGGGGGGGGGGGGGGGGGGGGGGGGGGGGGGGGGGGGGGGGGGGGGGGGGGGGGGGGGGGGGGGGGGGGGGGGGGGGGGGGGGGGGGGGGGGGGGGGGGGGGGGTGGGGGGGGGGGGGGGGGGGGGGGGGGGGGGGGGGGGGGGGGGGGGGGGGGGGGGGGGGGGGGGGGGGGGGGGGGGGGGGGGGGGGGGGGGGGGGGGGGGGGGGGGGGGGGGGGGGGGGGGGGGGGGGGGGGGGGGGGGGGGGGGGGGGGGGGGGGGGGGGGGGGGGGGGGGGGGGGGGGGGGGGGGGGGGGGGGGGGGGGGGGGGGGGGGGGGGGGGGGGGGGGGGGGGGGGGGGGGGGGGGGGGGGGGGGGGGGGGGGGGGGGGGGGGGGGGGGGGGGGGGGGGGGGGGGGGGGGGGGGGGGGGGGGGGGGGGGGGGGGGGGGGGGGGGGGGGGGGGGGGGGGGGGGGGGGGGGGGGGGGGGGGGGGGGGGGGGGGGGGGGGGGGGGGGGGGGGGGGGGGGGGGGGGGGGGGGGGGGGGGGGGGGGGGGGGGGGGGGGGGGGGGGGGGGGGGGGGGGGGGGGGGGGGGGGGGGGGGGGGGGGGGGGGGGGGGGGGGGGGGGGGGGGGGGGGGGGGGGGGGGGGGGGGGGTGGGGGGGGGGGGGGGGGGGGGGGGGGGGGGGGGGGGGGGGGGGGGGGGGGGGGGGGGGGGGGGGGGGGGGGGGGGGGGGGGGGGGGGGGGGGGGGGGGGGGGGGGGGGGGGGGGGGGGGGGGGGGGGGGGGGGGGGGGGGGGGGGGGGGGGGGGGGGGGGGGGGGGGGGGGGGGGGGGGGGGGGGGGGGGGGGGGGGGGGGGGGGGGGGGGGGGGGGGGGTGGGGGGGGGGGGGGGGGGGGGGGGGGGGGGGGGGGGGGGGGGGGGGGGGGGGGGGGGGGGGGGGGGGGGGGGGGGGGGGGGGGGGGGGGGGGGGGGGGGGTGGGGGGGGGGGGGGGGGGGGGGGGGGGGGGGGGGGGGGGGGGGGGGGGGGGGGGGGGGGGGGGGGGGGGGGGGGGGGGGGGGGGGGGGGGGGGGGGGGGGGGGGGGGGGGGGGGGGGGGGGGGGGGGGGGGGGGGGGGGGGGGGGGGGGGGGGGGGGGGGGGGGGGGGGGGGGGGGGGGGGGGGGGGGGGGGGGGGGGGGGGGGGGGGGGGGGGGGGGGGGGGGGGGGGGGGGGGGGGTGGGGGGGGGGGGGGGGGGGGGGGGGGGGGGGGGGGGGGGGGGGGGGGGGGGGGGGGGGGGGGGGGGGGGGGGGGGGGGGGGGGGGGGGGGGGGGGGGTGGGGGGGGGGGGGGGGGGGGGGGGGGGGGGGGGGGGGGGGGGGGGGGGGGGGGGGGGGGGGGGGGGGGGGGGGGGGGGGGGGGGGGGGGGGGGGGGGGGGGGTGGGGGGGGGGGGGGGGGGGGGGGGGGGGGGGGGGGGGGGGGGGGGGGGGGGGGGGGGGGGGGGGGGGGGGGGGGGGGGGGGGGGGGGGGGGGGGGGGGGGGGGGGGGGGGGGGGGGGGGGGGGGGGGGGGGGGGGGGGGGGGGGGGGGGGGGGGGGGGGGGGGGGGGGGGGGGGGGGGGGGGGGGGGGGGGGGGGGGGGGGGGGGGGGGGGGGGGGGGGGGGGGGGGGGGGGGGGGGGGGGGGGGGGGGGGGGGGGGGGGGGGGGGGGGGGGGGGGGGGGGGGGGGGGGGGGGGGGGGGGGGGGGGGGGGGGGGGGGGGGGGGGGGGGGGGGGGGGGGGGGGGGGGGGGGGGGGGGGGGGGGGGGGGGGGGGGGGGGGGGGGGGGGGGGGGGGGGGGGGGGGGGGGGGGGGGGGGGGGGGGGGGGGGGGGGGGGGGGGGGGGGGGGGGGGGGGGGGGGGGGGGGGGGGGGGGGGGGGGGGGGGGGGGGGGGGGGGGGGGGGGGGGGGGGGGGGGGGGGGGGGGGGGGGGGGGGGGGGGGGGGGGGGGGGGGGGGGGGGGGGGGGGGGGGGGGGGGGGGGGGGGGGGGGGGGGGGGGGGGGGGGGGGGGGGGGGGGGGGGGGGGGGGGGGGGGGGGGGGGGGGGGGGGGGGGGGGGGGGGGGGGGGGGGGGGGGGGGGGGGGGGGGGGGGGGGGGGGGGGGGGGGGGGGGGGGGGGGGGGGGGGGGGGGGGGGGGGGGGGGGGGGGGGGGGGGGGGGGGGGGGGGGGGGGGGGGGGGGGGGGGGGGTGGGGGGGGGGGGGGGGGGGGGGGGGGGGGGGGGGGGGGGGGGGGGGGGGGGGGGGGGGGGGGGGGGGGGGGGGGGGGGGGGGGGGGGGGGGGGGGGGGGGGGGGGGGGGGGGGGGGGGGGGGGGGGGGGGGGGGGGGGGGGGGGGGGGGGGGGGGGGGGGGGGGGGGGGGGGGGGGGGGGGGGGGGGGGGGGGGGGGGGGGGGGGGGGGGGGGGGGGGGGGGGGGGGGGGGGGGGGGGGGGGGGGGGGGGGGGGGGGGGGGGGGGGGGGGGGGGGGGGGGGGGGGGGGGGGGGGGGGGGGGGGGGGGGGGGGAGGGGGGGGGGGGGGGGGGGGGGGGGGGGGGGGGGGGGGGGGGGGGGGGGGGGGGGGGGGGGGGGGGGGGGGGGGGGGGGGGGGGGGGGGGGGGGGGGGGGGGGGGGGGGGGGGGGGGGGGGGGGGGGGGGGGGGGGGGGGGGGGGGGGGGGGGGGGGGGGGGGGGGGGGGGGGGGGGGGGGGGGGGGGGGGGGGGGGGGGGGGGGGGGGGGGGGGGGGGGGGGGGGGGGGGGGGGGGGGGGGGGGGGGGGGGGGGGGGGGGGGGGGGGGGGGGGGGGGGGGGGGGGGGGGGGGGGGGGGGGGGGGGGGGGGGGGGGGGGGGGGGGGGGGGGGGGGGGGGGGGGGGGGGGGGGGGGGGGGGGGGGGGGGGGGGGGGGGGTGGGGGGGGGGGGGGGGGGGGGGGGGGGGGGGGGGGGGGGGGGGGGGGGGGGGGGGGGGGGGGGGGGGGGGGGGGGGGGGGGGGAGGGGGGGGGGGGGGGGGGGGGGGGGGGGGGGGGGGGGGGGGGGGGGGGGGGGGGGGGGGGGGGGGGGGGGGGGGGGGGGGGGGGGGGGGGGGGGGGGGGGGGGGGGGGGGGGGGGGGGGGGGGGGGGGGGGGGGGGGGGGGGGGGGGGGGGGGGGGGGGGGGGGGGGTGGGGGGGGGGGGGGGGGGGGGGGGGGGGGGGGGGGGGGGGGGGGGGGGGGGGGGGGGGGGGGGGGGGGGGGGGGGGGGGGGGGGGGGGGTGGGGGGGGGGGGGGGGGGGGGGGGGGGGGGGGGGGGGGGGGGGGGGGGGGGGGGGGGGGGGGGGGGGGGGGGGGGGGGGGGGGGGGGGGGGGGGGGGGGGGGGGGGGGGGGGGGGGGGGGGGGGGGGGGGGGGGGGGGGGGGGGGTGGGGGGGGGGGGGGGGGGGGGGGGGGGGGGGGGGGGGGGGGGGGGGGGGGGGGGGGGGGGGGGGGGGGGGGGGGGGGGGGGGGGGGGGGGGGGGGGGGGGGGGGGGGGGGGGGGGGGGGGGGGGGGGGGGGGGGGGGGGGGGGGGGGGGGGGGGGGGGGGGGGGGGGGGGGGGGGGGGGGGGGGGGGGGGGGGGGGGGGGGGGGGGGGGGGGGGGGGGGGGGGGGGGGGGGGGGGGGGGGGGGGGGGGGGGGGGGGGGGGGGGGGGGGGGGGGGGGGGGGGGGGGGGGGGGGGGGGGGGGGGGGGGGGGGGGGGGGGGGGGGGGGGGGGGGGGGGGGGGGGGGGGGGGGGGGGGGGGGGGGGGGGGGGGGGGGGGGGGGGGGGGGGGGGGGGGGGGGGGGGGGGGGGGGGGGGGGGGGGGGGGGGGGGGGGGGGGGGGGGGGGGGGGGGGGGGGGGGGGGGGGGGGGGGGGGGGGGGGGGGGGGGGGGGGGGGGGGGGGGGGGGGGGGGGGGGGGGGGGGGGGGGGGGGGGGGGGGGGGGGGGGGGGGGGGGGGGGGGGGGGGGGGGGGGGGTGGGGGGGGGGGGGGGGGGGGGGGGGGGGGGGGGGGGGGGGGGGGGGGGGGGGGGGGGGGGGGGGGGGGGGGGGGGGGGGGGGGGGGGGGGTGGGGGGGGGGGGGGGGGGGGGGGGGGGGGGGGGGGGGGGGGGGGGGGGGGGGGGGGGGGGGGGGGGGGGGGGGGGGGGGGGGGGGGGGGGGGGGGGGGGGGGGGGGGGGGGGGGGGGGGGGGGGGGGGGGGGGGGGGGGGGGGGGGGGGGGGGGGGGGGGGGGGGGGGGGGGGGGGGGGGGGGGGGGGGGGGGGGGGGGGGGGGGGGGGGGGGGGGGGGGGTGGGGGGGGGGGGGGGGGGGGGGGGGGGGGGGGGGGGGGGGGGGGGGGGGGGGGGGGGGGGGGGGGGGGGGGGGGGGGGGGGGGGGGGGGGGGGGGGGGGGGGGGGGGGGGGGGGGGGGGGGGGGGGGGGGGGGGGGGGGGGGGGGGGGGGGGGGGGGGGGGGGGGGGGGGGGGGGGGGGGGGGGGGGGGGGGGGGGGGGGGGGGGGGGGGGGGGGGGGGTGGGGGGGGGGGGGGGGGGGGGGGGGGGGGGGGGGGGGGGGGGGGGGGGGGGGGGGGGGGGGGGGGGGGGGGGGGGGGGGGGGGGGGGGGGGGGGGGGGGGGGGGGGGGGGGGGGGGGGGGGGGGGGGGGGGGGGGGGGGGGGGGGGGGGGGGGGGGGGGGGGGGGGGGTGGGGGGGGGGGGGGGGGGGGGGGGGGGGGGGGGGGGGGGGGGGGGGGGGGGGGGGGGGGGGGGGGGGGGGGGGGGGGGGGGGGGGGGGGGGGGGGGGGTGGGGGGGGGGGGGGGGGGGGGGGGGGGGGGGGGGGGGGGGGGGGGGGGTGGGGGGGGGGGGGGGGGGGGGGGGGGGGGGGGGGGGGGGGGGGGGGGGGGGGGGGGGGGGGGGGGGGGGGGGGGGGGGGGGGGGGGGGGGGGGGGGGGGGGGGGGGGGGGGGGGGGGGGGGGGGGGGGGGGGGGGGGGGGGGGGGGGGGGGGGGGGGGGGGGGGGTGGGGGGGGGGGGGGGGGGGGGGGGGGGGGGGGGGGGGGGGGGGGGGGGGGGGGGGGGGGGGGGGGGGGGGGGGGGGGGGGGGGGGGGGGGGGGGGGGGGGGGGGGGGGGGGGGGGGGGGGGGGGGGGGGGGGGGGGGGGGGGGGGGGGGGGGGGGGGGGGGGGGGGGGGGGGGGGGGGGGGGGGGGGGGGGGGGGGGGGGGGGGGGGGGGGGGGGGGGGGGGGGGGGGGGGGGGGGGGGGGGGGGGGGGGGGGGGGGGGGGGGGGGGGGGGGGGGGGGGGGGGGGGGGGGGGGGGGGGGGGGGGGGGGGGGGGGGGGGGGGGGGGGGGGGGGGGGGGGGGGGGGGGGGGGGGGGGGGGGGGGGGGGGGGGGGGGGGGGGGGGGGGTGGGGGGGGGGGGGGGGGGGGGGGGGGGGGGGGGGGGGGGGGGGGGGGGGGGGGGGGGGGGGGGGGGGGGGGGGGGGGGGGGGGGGGGGGGGGGGGGGGGGGGGGGGGGGGGGGGGGGGGGGGGGTGGGGGGGGGGGGGGGGGGGGGGGGGGGGGGGGGGGGGGGGGGGGGGGGGGGGGGGGGGGGGGGGGGGGGGGGGGGGGGGGGGGGGGGGGGGGGGGGGGGGGGGGGGGGGGGGGGGGGGGGGGGGGGGGGGGGGGGGGGGGGGGGGGGGGGGGGGGGGGGGGGGGGGGGGGGGGGGGGGGGGGGGGGGGGGGGGGGGGGGGGGGGGGGGGGGGGGGGGGGGGGGGGGGGGGGGGGGGGGGGGGGGGGGGGGGGGGGGGGGGGGGGGGGGGGGGGGGGGGGGGGGGGGGGGGGGGGGGGGGGGGGGGGGGGGGGGGGGGGGGGGGGGTGGGGGGGGGGGGGGGGGGGGGGGGGGGGGGGGGGGGGGGGGGGGGGGGGGGGGGGGGGGGGGGGGGGTGGGGGGGGGGGGGGGGGGGGGGGGGGGGGGGGGGGGGGGGGGGGGGGGGGGGGGGGGGGGGGGGGGGGGGGGGGGGGGGGGGGGGGGGGGGGGGGGGGGGGGGGGGGGGGGGGGGGGGGGGGGGGGGGGGGGGGGGGGGGGGGGGGGGGGGGGGGGGGGGGGGGGGGGGGGGGGGGGGGGGGGGGGGGGGGGGGGGGGGGGGGGGGGGGGGGGGGGGGGGGGGGGGGGGGGGGGGGGGGGGGGGGGGGGGGGGGGGGGGGGGGGGGGGGGGGGGGGGGGGGGGGGGGGGGGGGGGGGGGGGGGGGGGGGGGGGGGGGGGGGGGGGGGGGGGGGGGGGGGGGGGGGGGGGGGGGGGGGGGGGGGGGGGGGGGGGGGGGGGGGGGGGGGGGGGGGGGGGGGGGGGGGGGGGGGGGGGGGGGGGGGGGGGGGGGGGGGGGGGGGGGGGGGGGGGGGGGGGGGGGGGGGGGGGGGGGGGGGGGGGGGGGGGGGGGGGGGGGGGGGGGGGGGGGGGGGGGGGGGGGGGGGGGGGGGGGGGGGGGGGGGGGGGGGGGGGGGGGGGGGGGGGGGGGGGGGGGGGGGGGGGGGGGGGGGGGGGGGTGGGGGGGGGGGGGGGGGGGGGGGGGGGGGGGGGGGGGGGGGGGGGGGGGGGGGGGGGGGGGGGGGGGGGGGGGGGGGGGGGGGGGGGGGGGGGGGGGGGGGGGGGGGGGGGGGGGGGGGGGGGGGGGGGGGGGGGGGGGGGGGGGGGGGGGGGGGGGGGGGGGGGGGGGGGGGGGGGGGGGGGGGGGGGGGGGGGGGGGGGGGGGGGGGGGGGGGGGGGGGGGGGGGGGGGGGGGGGTGGGGGGGGGGGGGGGGGGGGGGGGGGGGGGGGGGGGGGGGGGGGGGGGGGGGGGGGGGGGGGGGGGGGGGGGGGGGGGGGGGGGGGGGGGGGGGGGGGGGGGGGGGGGGGGGGGGGGGGGGGGGGGGGGGGGGGGGGGGGGGGGGGGGGGGGGGGGGGGGGGGGGGGGGGGGGGGGGGGGGGGGGGGGGGGGGGGGGGGGGGGGGGGGGGGGGGGGGGGGGGGGGGGGGGGGGGGGGGGGGGGGGGGGGGGGGGGGGGGGGGGGGGGGGGGGGGGGGGGGGGGGGGGGGGGGGGGGGGGGGGGGGGGGGGGGGGGGGGGGGGGGGGGGGGGGGGGGGGGGGGGGGGGGGGGGGGGGGGGGGGGGGGGGGGGGGGGGGGGGGGGGGGGGGGGGGGGGGGGGGGGGGGGGGGGGGGGGGGGGGGGGGGGGGGGGGGGGGGGGGGGGGGGGGGGGGGGGGGGGGGGGGGGGGGGGGGGGGGGGGGGGGGGGGGGGGGGGGGGGGGGGGGGGGGGGGGGGGGGTGGGGGGGGGGGGGGGGGGGGGGGGGGGGGGGGGGGGGGGGGGGGGGGGGGGGGGGGGGGGGGGGGGGGGGGGGGGGGGGGGGGGGGGGGGGGGGGGGGGGGGGGGGGGGGGGGGGGGGGGGGGGGGGGGGGGGGGGGGGGGGGGGGGGGGGGGGGGGGGGGGGGGGGGGGGGGGGGGGGGGGGGGGGGGGGGGGGGGGGGGGGGGGGGGGGGGGGGGGGGGGGGGGGGGGGGGGGGGGGGGGGGGTGGGGGGGGGGGGGGGGGGGGGGGGGGGGGGGGGGGGGGGGGGGGGGGGGGGGGGGGGGGGGGGGGGGGGGGGGGGGGGGGGGGGGGGGGGGGGGGGGGGGGGGGGGGGGGGGGGGGGGGGGGGGGGGGGGGGGGGGGGGGGGGGGGGGGGGGGGGGGGGGGGGGGGGGGGGGGGGGGGGGGGGGGGGGGGGGGGGGGGGGGGGGGGGGGGGGGGGGGGGGGGGGGGGGGGGGGGGGGGGGGGGGGGGGGGGGGGGGGGGGGGGGGGGTGGGGGGGGGGGGGGGGGGGGGGGGGGGGGGGGGGGGGGGGGGGGGGGGGGGGGGGGGGGGGGGGGGGGGGGGGGGGGGGGGGGGGGGGGGGGGGGGGGGGGGGGGGGGGGGGGGGGGTGGGGGGGGGGGGGGGGGGGGGGGGGGGGGGGGGGGGGGGGGGGGGGGGGGGGGGGGGGGGGGGGGGGGGGGGGGGGGGGGGGGGGGGGGGGGGGGGGGGGGGGGGGGGGGGGGGGGGGGGGGGGGGGGGGGGGGGGGGGGGGGGGGGGGGGGGGGGGGGGGGGGGGGGGGGGGGGGGGGGGGGGGGGGGGGGGGGGGGGGGGGGGGGGGGGGGGGGGGGGGGGGGGGGGGGGGGGGGGGGGGGGGGGGGGGGGGGGGGGGGGGGGGGGGGGGGGGGGGGGGGGGGGGGGGGGGGGGGGGGGGGGGGGGGGGGGGGGGGGGGGGGGGGGGGGGGGGGGGGGGGGGGGGGGGGGGGGGGGGGGGGGGGGGGGGGGGGGGGGGGGGGGGGGGGGGGGGGGGGGGGGGGGGGGGGGGGGGGGGGGGGGGGGGGGGGGGGGGGGGGGGGGGGGGGGGGGGGGGGGGGGGGGGGGGGGGGGGGGGGGGGGGGGGGGGGGGGGGGGGGGGGGGGGGGGGGGGGGGGGGGGGGGGGGGGGGGGGGGGGGGGGGGGGGGGGGGGGGGGGGGGGGGGGGGGGGGGGGGGGGGGGGGGGGGGGGGGGGGGGGGGGGGGGGGGGGGGGGGGGGGTGGGGGGGGGGGGGGGGGGGGGGGGGGGGGGGGGGGGGGGGGGGGGGGGGGGGGGGGGGGGGGGGGGGGGGGGGGGGGGGGGGGGGGGGGGGGGGGGGGGGGGGGGGGGGGGGGGGGGGGGGGGGGGGGGGGGGGGGGGGGGGGGGGGGGGGGGGGGGGGGGGGGGGGGGGGGGGGGGGGGGGGGGGGGGGGGGGGGGGGGGGGGGGGGGGGGGGGGGGGGGGGGGGGGGGGGGGGGGGGGGGGGGGGGGGGGGGGGGGGGGGGGGGGGGGGGGGGGGGGGGGGGGGGGGGGGGGGGGGGGGGGGGGGGGGGGGGGGGGGGGGGGGGGGGGGGGGGGGGGGGGGGGGGGGGGGGGGGGGGGGGGGGGGGGGGGGGGGGGGGGGGGGGGGGGGGGGGGGGGGGGGGGGGGGGGGGGGGGGGGGGGGGGGGGGGGGGGGGGGGGGGGGGGGGGGGGGGGGGGGGGGGGTGGGGGGGGGGGGGGGGGGGGGGGGGGGGGGGGGGGGGGGGGGGGGGGGGGGGGGGGGGGGGGGGGGGGGGGGGGGGGGGGGGGGGGGGGGGGGGGGGGGGGGGGGGGGGGGGGGGGGGGGGGGGGGGGGGGGGGGGGGGGGGGGGGGGGGGGGGGGGGGGGGGGGGGGGGGGGGGGGGGGGGGGGGGGGGGGGGGGGGGGGGGGGGGGGGGGGGGGGGGGGGGGGGGGGGGGGGGGGTGGGGGGGGGGGGGGGGGGGGGGGGGGGGGGGGGGGGGGGGGGGGGGGGGGGGGGGGGGGGGGGGGGGGGGGGGGGGGGGGGGGGGGGGGTGGGGGGGGGGGGGGGGGGGGGGGGGGGGGGGGGGGGGGGGGGGGGGGGGGGGGGGGGGGGGGGGGGGGGGGGGGGGGGGGGGGGGGGGGGGGGGGGGGGGGGGGGGGGGGGGGGGGGGGGGGGGGGGGGGGGGGGGGGGGGGGGGGGGGGGGGGGGGGGGGGGGGGGGGGGGGGGGGGGGGGGGGGGGGGGGGGGGGGGGGGGGGGGGGGGGGGGGGGGGGGGGGGGGGGGGGGGGGGGGGGGGGGGGGGGGGGGGGGGGGGGGGGGGGGGGGGGGGGGGGGGGGGGGGGGGGGGGGGGGGGGGGGGGGGGGGGGGGGGGGGGGGGGGGGGGGGGGGGGGGGGGGGGGGGGGGGGGGGGGGGGGGGGGGGGGGGGGGGGGGGGGGGGGGGGGGGGGGGGGGGGGGGGGGGGGGGGGGGGGGGGGGGGGGGGGGGGGGGGGGGGGGGGGGGGGGGGGGGGGGGGGGGGGGGGGGGGGGGGGGGGGGGGGGGGGGGGGGGGGGGGGGGGGGGGGGGGGGGGGGGGGGGGGGGGGGGGGGGGGGGGGGGGGGGGGGGGGGGGGGGGGGGGGGGGGGGGGGGGGGGGGGGGGGGGGGGGGGGGGGTGGGGGGGGGGGGGGGGGGGGGGGGGGGGGGGGGGGGGGGGGGGGGGGGGGGGGGGGGGGGGGGGGGGGGGGGGGGGGGGGGGGGGGGGGGGGGGGGGGGGGGGGGGGGGGGGGGGGGGGGGGGGGGGGGGGGGGGGGGCGGGGGGGGGGGGGGGGGGGGGGGGGGGGGGGGGGGGGGGGGGGGGGGGGGGGGGGGGGGGGGGGGGGGGGGGGGGGGGGGGGGGGGGGGGGGGGGGGGGGGGGGGGGGGGGGGGGGGGGGGGGGGGGGGGGGGGGGGGGGGGGGGGGTGGGGGGGGGGGGGGGGGGGGGGGGGGGGGGGGGGGGGGGGGGGGGGGGGGGGGGGGGGGGGGGGGGGGGGGGGGGGGGGGGGGGGGGGGGGGGGGGGGGGGGGGGGGGGGGGGGGGGGGGGGGGGGGGGGGGGGGGGGGGGGGGGGGGGGGGGGGGGGGGGGGGGGGGGGGGGGGGGGGGGGGGGGGGGGGGGGGGGGGGGGGGGGGGGGGGGGGGGGGGGGGGGGGGGGGGGGGGGGGGGGGGGGGGGGGGGGGGGGGGGGGGGGGGGGGGGGGGGGGGGGGGGGGGGGGGGGGGGGGGGGGGGGGGGGGGGGGGGGGGGGGGGGGGGGGGGGGGGGGGGGGGGGGGGGGGGGGGGGGGGGGGGGGGGGGGGGGGGGGGGGGGGGGGGGGGGGGGGGGGGGGGGGGGGGGGGGGGGGGGGGGGGGGGGGGGGGGGGGGGGGGGGGGGGGGGGGGGGGGGGGGGGGGGGGGGGGGGGGGGGGGGGGGGGGGGGGGGGGGGGGGGGGGGGGGGGGGGGGGGGGGGGGGGGGGGGGGGGGGGGGGGGGGGGGGGGGGGTGGGGGGGGGGGGGGGGGGGGGGGGGGGGGGGGGGGGGGGGGGGGGGGGGGGGGGGGGGGGGGGGGGGGGGGGGGGGGGGGGGGGGGGGGGGGGGGGGGGGGGGGGGGGGGGGGGGGGGGGGGGGGGGGGGGGGGGGGGGGGGGGGGGGGGGGGGGGGGGGGGGGGGGGGGGGGGGGGGGGGGGGGGGGGGGGGGGGGGGGGGGGGGGGGGGGGGGGGGGGGGGGGGGGGGGGGGGGGGGGGGGGGGGGGGGGGGGGGGGGGGGGGGGGGGGGGGGGGGGGGGGGGGGGGGGGGGGGGGGGGGGGGGGGGGGGGGGGGGGGGGGGGGGGGGGGGGGGGGGGGGGGGGGGGGGGGGGGGGGGGGGGGGGGGGGGGGGGGGGGGGGGGGGGGGGGGGGGGGGGGGGGGGGGGGGGGGGGGGGGGGGGGGGGGGGGGGGGGGGGGGGGGGGGGGGGGGGGGGGGGGGGGGGGGGGGGGGGGGGGGGGGGGGGGGGGGGGGGGGGGGGGGGGGGGGGGGGGGGGGGGGGGGGGGGGGGGGGGGGGGGGGGGGGGGGGGGGGGGGGGGGGGGGGGGGGGGGGGGGGGGGGGGGGGGGGGGGGGGGGGGGGGGGGGGGGGGGGGGGGGGGGGGGGGGGGGGGGGGGGGGGGGGGGGGGGGGGGGGGGGGGGGGTGGGGGGGGGGGGGGGGGGGGGGGGGGGGGGGGGGGGGGGGGGGGGGGGGGGGGGGGGGGGGGGGGGGGGGGGGGGGGGGGGGGGGGGGGGGGGGGGGGGGGGGGGGGGGGGGGGGGGGGGGGGGGGGGGGGGGGGGGGGGGGGGGGGGGGGGGGGGGGGGGGGGGGGGGGGGGGGGGGGGGGGGGGGGGGGGGGGGGGGGGGGGGGGGGGGGGGGGGGGGGGGGGGGGGGGGGGGGGGGGGGGGGGGGGGGGGGGGGGGGGGGGGGGGGGGGGGGGGGGGGGGGGGGGGGGGGGGGGGGGGGGGGGGGGGGGGGGGGGGGGGGGGGGGGGGGGGGGGGGGGGGGGGGGGGGGGGGGGGGGGGGGGGGGGGGGGGGGGGGGGGGGGGGGGGGGGGGGGGGGGGGGGGGGGGGGGGGGGGGGGGGGGGGGGGGGGGGGGGGGGGGGGGGGGGGGGGGGGGGGGGGGGGGGGGGGGGGGGGGGGGGGGGGGGGGGGGGGGGGGGGGGGGGGGGGGGGGGGGGGGGGGGGGGGGGGGGGGGGGGGGGGGGGGGGGGGGGGGGGGGGGGGGGGGGGGGGGGGGGGGGGGGGGGGGGGGGGGGGGGGGGGGGGGGGGGGGGGGGGGGGGGGGGGGGGGGGGGGGGGGGGGGGGGGGGGGGGGGGGGGGGGGGGGGGGGGGGGGGGGGGGGGGGGGGGGGGGGGGGGGGGGGGGGGGGGGGGGGGGGGGGGGGGGGGGGGGGGGGGGGGGGGGGGGGGGGGGGGGGGGGGGGGGGGGGGGGGGGGGGGGGGGGGGGGGGGGGGGGGGGGGGGGGGGGGGGGGGGGGGGGGGGGGGGGGGGGGGGGGGGGGGGGGGGGGGGGGGGGGGGGGGGGGGGGGGGGGGGGGGGGGGGGGGGGGGGGGGGGGGGGGGGGGGGGGGGGGGGGGGGGGGGGGGGGGGGGGGGGGGGGGGGGGGGGGGGGGGGGGGGGGGGGGGGGGGGGGGGGGGGGGGGGGGGGGGGGGGGGGGGGGGGGGGGGGGGGGGGGGGGGGGGGGGGGGGGGGGGGGGGGGGGGGGGGGGGGGGGGGGGGGGGGGGGGGGGGGGGGGGGGGGGGGGGGGGGGGGGGGGGGGGGGGGGGGGGGGGGGGGGGGGGGGGGGGGGGGGGGGGGGGGGGGGGGGGGGGGGGGGGGGGGGGGGGGGGGGGGGGGGGGGGGGGGGGGGGGGGGGGGGGGGGGGGGGGGGGGGGGGGGGGGGGGGGGGGGGGGGGGGGGGGGGGGGGGGGGGGGGGGGGGGGGGGGGGGGGGGGGGGGGGGGGGGGGGGGGGGGGGGGGGGGGGGGGGGGGGGGGGGGGGGGGGGGGGGGGGGGGGGGGGGGGGGGGGGGGGGGGGGGGGGGGGGGGGGGGGGGGGGGGGGGGGGGGGGGGGGGGGGGGGGGGGGGGGGGGGGGGGGGGGGGGGGGGGGGGGGGGGGGGGGGGGGGGGGGGGGGGGGGGGGGGGGGGGGGGGGGGGGGGGGGGGGGGGGGGGGGGGGGGGGGGGGGGGGGGGGGGGGGGGGGGGGGGGGGGGGGGGGGGGGGGGGGGGGGGGGGGGGGGGGGGGGGGGGGGGGGGGGGGGGGGGGGTGGGGGGGGGGGGGGGGGGGGGGGGGGGGGGGGGGGGGGGGGGGGGGGGGGGGGGGGGGGGGGGGGGGGGGGGGGGGGGGGGGGGGGGGGGGGGGGGGGGGGGGGGGGGGGGGGGGGGGGGGGGGGGGGGGGGGGGGGGGGGGGGGGGGGGGGGGGGGGGGGGGGGGGGGGGGGGGGGGGGGGGGGGGGGGGGGGTGGGGGGGGGGGGGGGGGGGGGGGGGGGGGGGGGGGGGGGGGGGGGGGGGGGGGGGTGGGGGGGGGGGGGGGGGGGGGGGGGGGGGGGGGGGGGGGGGGGGGGGGGGGGGGGGGGGGGGGGGGGGGGGGGGGGGGGGGGGGGGGGGGGGGGGGGGGGGGGGGGGGGGGGGGGGGGGGGGGGGGGGGGGGGGGGGGGGGGGGGGGGGGGGGGGGGGGGGGGGGGGGGGGGGGGGGGGGGGGGGGGGGGGGGGGGGGGGGGGGGGGGGGGGGGGGGGGGGGGGGGGGGGGGGGGGGGGGGGGGGGGGGGGGGGGGGGGGGGGGGGGGGGGGGGGGGGGGGGGGGGGGGGGGGGGGGGGGGGGGGGGGGGGGGGGGGGGGGGGGGGGGGGGGGGGGGGGGGGGGGGGGGGGGGGGGGGGGGGGGGGGGGGGGGGGGGGGGGGGGGGGGGGGGGGGGGGGGGGGGGGGGGGGGGGGGGGGGGGGGGGGGGGGGGGGGGGGGGGGGGGGGGGGGGGGGGGGGGGGGGGGGGGGGGGGGGGGGGGGGGGGGGGGGGGGGGGGGGGGGGGGGGGGGGGGGGGGGGGGGGGGGGGGGGGGGGGGGGGGGGGGGGGGGGGGGGGGGGGGGGGGGGGGGGGGGGGGGGGGGGGGGGGGGGGGGGGGGTGGGGGGGGGGGGGGGGGGGGGGGGGGGGGGGGGGGGGGGGGGGGGGGGGGGGGGGGGGGGGGGGGGGGGGGGGGGGGGGGGGGGGGGGGGGGGGGGGGGGGGGGGGGGGGGGGGGGGGGGGGGGGGGGGGGGGGGGGGGGGGGGGGGGGGGGGGGGGGGGGGGGGGGGGGGGGGGGGGGGGGGGGGGGGGGGGGGGGGGGGGGGGGGGGGGGGGGGGGGGGGGGGGGGGGGGGGGGGGGGGGGGGGGGGGGGGGGGGGGGGGGGGGGGGGGGGGGGGGGGGGGGGGGGGGGGGGGGGGGGGGGGGGGGGGGGGGGGGGGGGGGGGGGGGGGGGGGGGGGGGGGGGGGGGGGTGGGGGGGGGGGGGGGGGGGGGGGGGGTGGGGGGGGGGGGGGGGGGGGGGGGGGGGGGGGGGGTGGGGGGGGGGGGGGGGGGGGGGGGGGGGGGGGGGGGGGGGGGGGGGGGGGGGGGGGGGGGGGGGGGGGGGGGGGGGGGGGGGGGGGGGGGGGGGGGGGGGGGGGGGGGGGGGGGGTGGGGGGGGGGGGGGGGGGGGGGGGGGGGGGGGGGGGGGGGGGGGGGGGGGGGGGGGGGGGGGGTGGGGGGGGGGGGGGGGGGGGGGGGGGGGGGGGGGGGGGGGGGGGGGGGGGGGGGGGGGGGGGGGGGGGGGGGGGGGGGGGGGGGGGGGGGGGGGGGGGGGGGGGGGGGGGGGGGGGGGGGGGGGTGGGGGGGGGGGGGGGGGGGGGGGGGGGGGGGGGGGGGGGGGGGGGGGGGGGGGGGGGGGGGGGGGGGGGGGGGGGGGGGGGGGGGGGGGGGGGGGGGGGGGGGGGGGGGGGGGGGGGGGGGGGGGGGGGGGGGGGGGGGGGGGGGGGGGGGGGGGGGGGGGGGGGGGGGGGGGGGGGGGGGGGGGGGGGGGGGGGGGGGGGGGGGGGGGGGGGGGGGGGGGGGGGGGGGGGGGGGGGGGGGGGGGGGGGGGGGGGGGGGGGGGGGGGGGGGGGGGGGGGGGGGGGGGGGGGGGGGGGGGGGGGGGGGGGGGGGGGGGGGGTGGGGGGGGGGGGGGGGGGGGGGGGGGGGGGGGGGGGGGGGGGGGGGGGGGGGGGGGGGGGGGGGGGGGGGGGGGGGGGGGGGGGGGGGGGGGGGGGGGGGGGGGGGGGGGGGGGGGGGGGGGGGGGGGGGGGGGGGGGGGGGGGGGGGGGGGGGGGGGGGGGGGGGGGGGGGGGGGGGGGGGGGGGGGGGGGGGGGGGGGGGGGGGGGGGGGGGGGGGGGGGGGGGGGGGGGGGGGGGGGGGGGGGGGGGGGTGGGGGGGGGGGGGGGGGGGGGGGGGGGGGGGGGGGGGGGGGGGGGGGGGGGGGGGGGGGGGGGGGGGGGGGGGGGGGGGGGGGGGGGGGGGGGGGGGGGGGGGGGGGGGGGGGGGGGGGGGGGGGGGGGGGGGGGGGGGGGGGGGGGGGGGGGGGGGGGGGGGGGGGGGGGGGGGGGGGGGGGGGGGGGGGGGGGGGGGGGGGGGGGGGGGGGGGGGGGGGGGGGGGGGGGGGGGGGGGGGGGGGGGGGGGGGGGGGGGGGGGGGGGGGGGGGGGGGGGGGGGGGGGGGGGGGGGGGGGGGGGGGGGGGGGGGGGGGGGGGGGGGGGGGGGGGGGGGGGGGGGGGGGGGGGGGGGGGGGGGGGGGGGGGGGGGGGGGGGGGGGGGGGGGGGGGGGGGGGGGGGGGGGGGGGGGGGGGGGGGGGGGGGGGGGGGGGGGGGGGGGGGGGGGGGGGGGGGGGGGGGGGGGGGGGGGGGGGGGGGGGGGGGGGGGGGGGGGGGGGGGGGGGGGGGGGGGGGGGGGGGGGGGGGGGGGGGGGGGGGGGGGGGGGGGGGGGGGGGGGGGGGGGGGGGGGGGGGGGGGGGGGGGGGGGGGGGGGGGGGGGGGGGGGGGGGGGGGGGGGGGGGGGGGGGGGGGGGGGGGGGGGGGGGGGGGGGGGGGGGGGGGGGGGGGGGGGGGGGGGGGGGGGGGGGGGGGGGGGGGGGGGGGGGGGGGGGGGGGGGGGGTGGGGGGGGGGGGGGGGGGGGGGGGGGGGGGGGGGGGGGGGGGGGGGGGGGGGGGGGGGGGGGGGGGGGGGGGGGGGGGGGGTGGGGGGGGGGGGGGGGGGGGGGGGGGGGGGGGGGGGGGGGGGGGGGGGGGGGGGGGGGGGGGGGGGGGGGGGGGGGGGGGGGGGGGGGGGGGGGGGGGGGGGGGGGGGGGGGGGGGGGGGGGGGGGGGGGGGGGGGGGGGGGGGGGGGGGGGGGGGGGGGGGGGGGGGGGGGGGGGGGGGTGGGGGGGGGGGGGGGGGGGGGGGGGGGGGGGGGGGGGGGGGGGGGGGGGGGGGGGGGGGGGGGGGGGGGGGGGGGGGGGGGGGGGGGGGGGGGGGGGGGGGGGGGGGGGGGGGGGGGGGGGGGGGGGGGGGGGGGGGGGGGGGGGGGGGGGGGGGGGGGGGGGGGGGGGGGGGGGGTGGGGGGGGGGGGGGGGGGGGGGGGGGGGGGGGGGGGGGGGGGGGGGGGGGGGGGGGGGGGGGGGGGGGGGGGGGGGGGGGGGGGGGGGGGGGGGGTGGGGGGGGGGGGGGGGGGGGGGGGGGGGGGGGGGGGGGGGGGGGGGGGGGGGGGGGGGGGGGGGGGGGGGGGGGGGGGGGGGTGGGGGGGGGGGGGGGGGGGGGGGGGGGGGGGGGGGGGGGGGGGGGGGGGGGGGGGGGGGGGGGGGGGGGGGGGGGGGGGGGGGGGGGGGGGGGGGGGGGGGGGGGGGGGGGGGGGGGGGGGGGGGGGGGGGGGGGGGGGGGGGGGGGGGGGGGGGGGGGGGGGGGGGGGGGGGGGGGGGGGGGGGGGGGGGGGGGGGGGGGGGGGGGGGGGGGGGGGGGGGGGGGGGGGGGGGGGGGGGGGGGGGGGGGGGGGGGGGGGGGGGGGGGGGGGGGGGGGGGGGGGGGGGGGGGGGGGGGGGGGGGGGGGGGGGGGGGGGGGTGGGGGGGGGGGGGGGGGGGGGGGTGGGGGGGGGGGGGGGGGGGGGGGGGGGGGGGGGGGGGGGGGGGGGGGGGGGGGGGGGGGGGGGGGGGGGGGGGGGGGGGGGGGGGGGGGGGGGGGGGGGGGGGGGGGGGGGGGGGGGGGGGGGGGGGGGGGGGGGGGGGGGGGGGTGGGGGGGGGGGGGGGGGGGGGGGGGGGGGGGGGGGGGGGGGGGGGGGGGGGGGGGGGGGGGGGGGGGGGGGGGGGGGGGGGGGGGGGGGGGGGGGGGGGGGGGGGGGGGGGGGGGGGGGGGGGGGGGGGGGGGGGGGGGGGGGGGGGGGGGGGGGGGGGGGGGGGGGGGGGGGGGGGGGGGGGGGGGGGGGGGGGGGGGGGGGGGGGGGGGGGGGGGGGGGGGTGGGGGGGGGGGGGGGGGGGGGGGGGGGGGGGGGGGGGGGGGGGGGGGGGGGGGGGGGGGGGGGGGGGGGGGGGGGGGGGGGGGGGGGGGGGTGGGGGGGGGGGGGGGGGGGGGGGGGGGGGGGGGGGGGGGGGGGGGGGGGGGGGGGGGGGGGGGGGGGGGGGGGGGGGGGGGGGGGGGGGGGGGGGGGGGGGGGGGGGGGGGGGGGGGGGGGGGGGGGGGGGGGGGGGGGGGGGGGGGGGGGGGGGGGGGGGGGGGGGGGGGGGGGGGGGGGGGGGGGGGGGGGGGGGGGGGGGGGGGGGGGGGGGGGGGGTGGGGGGGGGGGGGGGGGGGGGGGGGGGGGGGGGGGGGGGGGGGGGGGGGGGGGGGGGGGGGGGGGGGGGGGGGGGGGTGGGGGGGGGGGGGGGGGGGGGGGGGGGGGGGGGGGGGGGGGGGGGGGGGGGGGGGGGGGGGGGGGGGGGGGGGGGGGGGGGGGGGGGGGGGGGGGGGGGGGGGGGGGGGGGGGGGGGGGGGGGGGGGGGGGGGGGGGGGGGGGGGGGGGGGGGGGGGGGGGGGGGGGGTGGGGGGGGGGGGGGGGGGGGGGGGGGGGGGGGGGGGGGGGGGGGGGGGGGGGGGGGGGGGGGGGGGGGGGGGGGGGGGGGGGGGGGGGGGGGGGGGGGGGGGGGGGGGGGGGGGGGGGGGGGGGGGGGGGGGGGGGGGGGGGGGGGGGGGGGGGGGGGGGGGGGGGGGGGGGGGGGGGGGGGGGGGGGGGGGGGGGGGGGGGGGGGGGGGGGGGGGGGGGGGGGGGGGGGGGGGGGGGGGGGGGGGGGGGGGGGGGGGGGGGGGGGGGGGGGGGGGGGGGGGGGGGGGGGGGGGGGGGGGGGGGGGGGGGGGGGGGGGGGGGGGGGGGGGGGGGGGGGGGGGGGGGGGGTGGGGGGGGGGGGGGGGGGGGGGGGGGGGGGGGGGGGGGGGGGGGGGGGGGGGGGGGGGGGGGGGGGGGGGGGGGGGGGGGGGGGGGGGGGGGGGGGGGGGGGGGGGGGGGGGGGGGGGGGGGGGGGGGGGGGGGGGGGGGGGGGGGGGGGGGGGGGGGGGGGGGGGGGGGGGGGGGGGGGGGGGGGGGGGGGGGGGGGGGGGGGGGGGGGGGGGGGGGGGGGGGGGGGGGGGGTGGGGGGGGGGGGGGGGGGGGGGGGGGGGGGGGGGGGGGGGGGGGGGGGGGGGGGGGGGGGGGGGGGGGGGGGGGGGGGGGGGGGGGGGGGGGGGGGGGGGGGGGGGGGGGGGGGGGGGGGGGGGGGGGGGGGGGGGGGGGGGGGGGGGGGGGGGGGGGGGGGGTGGGGGGGGGGGGGGGGGGGGGGGGGGGGGGGGGGGGGGGGGGGGGGGGGGGGGGGGTGGGGGGGGGGGGGGGGGGGGGGGGGGGGGGGGGGGGGGGGGGGGGGGGGGGGGGGGGGGGGGGGGGGGGGGGGGGGGGGGGGGGGGGGGGGGGGGGGGGGGGGGGGTGGGGGGGGGGGGGGGGGGGGGGGGGGGGGGGGGGGGGGGGGGGGGGGGGGGGGGGGGGGGGGGGGGGGGGGGGGGGGGGGGGGGGGGGGGGGGGGGGGGGGGGGGGGGGGGGGGGGGGGGGGGGGGGGGGGGGTGGGGGGGGGGGGGGGGGGGGGGGGGGGGGGGGGGGGGGGGGGGGGGGGGGGGGGGGGGGGGGGGGGGGGGGGGGGGGGGGGGGGGGGGGGGGGGGGGGGGGGGGGGGGGGGGTGGGGGGGGGGGGGGGGGGGGGGGGGGGGGGGGGGGGGGGGGGGGGGGGGGGGGGGGGGGGGGGGGGGGGGGGGGGGGGTGGGGGGGGGGGGGGGGGGGGGGGGGGGGGGGGGGGGGGGTGGGGGGGGGGGGGGGGGGGGGGGGGGGGGGGGGGGGGGGGGGGGGGGGGGGGGGGGGGGGGGGGGGGGGGGGGGGGGGGGGGGGGGGGGGGGGGGGGGGGGGGGTGGGGGGGGGGGGGGGGGGGGGGGGGGGGGGGGGGGGGGGGGGGGGGGGGGGGGGGGGGGGTGGGGGGGGGGGGGGGGGGGGGGGGGGGGGGGGGGGGGGGGGGGGGGGGGGGGGGGGGGGGGGGGTGGGGGGGGGGGGGGGGGGGGGGGGGGGGGGGGGGGGGGGGGGGGGGGGGGGGGGGGGGGGGGGGGGGGGGGGGGGGGGGGGGGGGGGGGGGGGGGGGGGGGGGGGGGGGGGGGGGGGGGGGGGGGGGGGGGGGGGGGGGGGGGGGGGGGGGGGGGGGGGGGGGGGGGGGGGGGGGGGGGGGGGGGGGGGGGGGGGGGGGGGGGGGGGGGGGGGGGGGGGGTGGGGGGGGGGGGGGGTGGGGGGGGGGGGGGGGGGGGGGGGGGGGGGGGGGGGGGGGGGGGGGGGGGGGGGGGGGGGGGGGGGGGGGGGGGGGGGGGGGGGGGGGGGGGGGGGGGGGGGGGGGGGGGGGGGGGGGGGGGGGGGGGGGGGGGGGGGGGTGGGGGGGGGGGGGGGGGGGGGGGGGGGGGGGGGGGGGGGGGGGGGGGGGGGGGGGGGGGGGGGGGGGGGGGGGGGGGGGGGGGGGGGGGGGGGGGGGGGGGGGGGGGGGGGGGGGGGGGGGGGGGGGGGGGGGGGGGGGGGGGGGGGGGGGGGGGGGGGGGGGGGGGGGGGGGGGGGGGGGGGGGGGGGGGGGGGGGGGGGGGGGGGGGGGGGGGGGGGGGGGGGGGGGTGGGGGGGGGGGGGGGGGGGGGGGGGGGGGGGGGGGGGGGGGGGGGGGGGGGGGGGGGGGGGGGGGGGGGGGGGGGGGGGGGGGGGGGGGGGGGGGGGGGGGGGGGGGGGGGGGGGGGGGGGGGGGGGGGGGGGGGGGGGGGGGGGGGGGGGGGGGGGGGGGGGGGGGGGGGGGGGGGGGGGGGGGGGGGGGGGGGGGGGGGGGGGGGGGGGGGGGGGGGGGGGGGGGGGGGGGGGGGGGGGGGGGGGGGGGGGGTGGGGGGGGGGGGGGGGGGGGGGGGGGGGGGGGGGGGGGGGGGGGGGGGGGGGGGGGGGGGGGGGGGGGGGGGGGGGGGGGGGGGGGGGGGGGGGGGGGGGGGGGGGGGGGGGGGGGGGGGGGGGGGGGGGGGGGGGGGGGGGGGGGGGGGGGGGGGGGGGGGGGGGGGGGGGGGGGGGGGGGGGGGGGGGGGGGGGGGGGGGGGGGGGGGGGGGGGGGGGGGGGGGGGGGGGGGGGGGGGGGGGGGGGGGGGGGGGGGGGGGGGGGGGGGGGGGGGGGGGGGGGGGGGGGGGGGGGGGGGGGGGGGGGGTGGGGGGGGGGGGGGGGGGGGGGGGGGGGTGGGGGGGGGGGGGGGGGGGGGGGGGGGGGGGGGGGGGGGGGGGGGGGGGGGGGGGGGGGGGGGGGGGGGGGGGGGGGGGGGTGGGGGGGGGGGGGGGGGGGGGGGGGGGGGGGGGGGGGGGGGGGGGGGGGGGGGGGGGGGGGGGGGGGGGGGGGGGGGGGGGGGGGGGGGGGGGGGTGGGGGGGGGGGGGGGGGGGGGGGGGGGGGGGGGGGGGGGGGGGGGGGGGGGGGGGGGGGGTGGGGGGGGGGGGGGGGGGGGGGGGGGGGGGGGGGGGGGGGGGGGGGGGGGGGGGGGGGGGGGGGGGGGGGGGGGGGGGGGGGGGGGGGGGGGGGGGGGGGGGGGTGGGGGTTTTTTTTTTTTTTTTTTTTTTTTTTTTTTTTTTTTTTTTTTTTTTTTTTTTTTTTTTTTTTTTTTTTTTTTTTTTTTTTTTTTTTTTTTTTTTTTTTTTTTTTTTTTTTTTTTTTTTTTTTTTTTTTTTTTTTTTTTTTTTTTTTTTTTTTTTTTTTTTTTTTTTTTTTTTTTTTTTTTTTTTTTTTTTTTTTTTTTTTTTTTTTTTTTTTTTTTTTTTTTTTTTTTTTTTTTTTTTTTTTTTTTTTTTTTTTTTTTTTTTTTTTTTTTTTTTTTTTTTTTTTTTTTTTTTTTTTTTTTTTTTTTTTTTTTTTTTTTTTTTTTTTTTTTTTTTTTTTTTTTTTTTTTTTTTTTTTTTTTTTTTTTTTTTTTTTTTTTTTTTTTTTTTTTTTTTTTTTTTTTTTTTTTTTTTTTTTTTTTTTTTTTTTTTTTTTTTTTTTTTTTTTTTTTTTTTTTTTTTTTTTTTTTTTTTTTTTTTTTTTTTTTTTTTTTTTTTTTTTTTTTTTTTTTTTTTTTTTTTTTTTTTTTTTTTTTTTTTTTTTTTTTTTTTTTTTTTTTTTTTTTTTTTTTTTTTTTTTTTTTTTTTTTTTTTTTTTTTTTTTTTTTTTTTTTTTTTTTTTTTTTTTTTTTTTTTTTTTTTTTTTTTTTTTTTTTTTTTTTTTTTTTTTTTTTTTTTTTTTTTTTTTTTTTTTTTTTTTTTTTTTTTTTTTTTTTTTTTTTTTTTTTTTTTTTTTTTTTTTTTTTTTTTTTTTTTTTTTTTTTTTTTTTTTTTTTTTTTTTTTTTTTTTTTTTTTTTTTTTTTTTTTTTTTTTTTTTTTTTTTTTTTTTTTTTTTTTTTTTTTTTTTTTTTTTTTTTTTTTTTTTTTTTTTTTTTTTTTTTTTTTTTTTTTTTTTTTTTTTTTTTTTTTTTTTTTTTTTTTTTTTTTTTTTTTTTTTTTTTTTTTTTTTTTTTTTTTTTTTTTTTTTTTTTTTTTTTTTTTTTTTTTTTTTTTTTTTTTTTTTTTTTTTTTTTTTTTTTTTTTTTTTTTTTTTTTTTTTTTTTTTTTTTTTTTTTTTTTTTTTTTTTTTTTTTTTTTTTTTTTTTTTTTTTTTTTTTTTTTTTTTTTTTTTTTTTTTTTTTTTTTTTTTTTTTTTTTTTTTTTTTTTTTTTTTTTTTTTTTTTTTTTTTTTTTTTTTTTTTTTTTTTTTTTTTTTTTTTTTTTTTTTTTTTTTTTTTTTTTTTTTTTTTTTTTTTTTTTTTTTTTTTTTTTTTTTTTTTTTTTTTTTTTTTTTTTTTTTTTTTTTTTTTTTTTTTTTTTTTTTTTTTTTTTTTTTTTTTTTTTTTTTTTTTTTTTTTTTTTTTTTTTTTTTTTTTTTTTTTTTTTTTTTTTTTTTTTTTTTTTTTTTTTTTTTTTTTTTTTTTTTTTTTTTTTTTTTTTTTTTTTTTTTTTTTTTTTTTTTTTTTTTTTTTTTTTTTTTTTTTTTTTTTTTTTTTTTTTTTTTTTTTTTTTTTTTTTTTTTTTTTTTTTTTTTTTTTTTTTTTTTTTTTTTTTTTTTTTTTTTTTTTTTTTTTTTTTTTTTTTTTTTTTTTTTTTTTTTTTTTTTTTTTTTTTTTTTTTTTTTTTTTTTTTTTTTTTTTTTTTTTTTTTTTTTTTTTTTTTTTTTTTTTTTTTTTTTTTTTTTTTTTTTTTTTTTTTTTTTTTTTTTTTTTTTTTTTTTTTTTTTTTTTTTTTTTTTTTTTTTTTTTTTTTTTTTTTTTTTTTTTTTTTTTTTTTTTTTTTTTTTTTTTTTTTTTTTTTTTTTTTTTTTTTTTTTTTTTTTTTTTTTTTTTTTTTTTTTTTTTTTTTTTTTTTTTTTTTTTTTTTTTTTTTTTTTTTTTTTTTTTTTTTTTTTTTTTTTTTTTTTTTTTTTTTTTTTTTTTTTTTTTTTTTTTTTTTTTTTTTTTTTTTTTTTTTTTTTTTTTTTTTTTTTTTTTTTTTTTTTTTTTTTTTTTTTTTTTTTTTTTTTTTTTTTTTTTTTTTTTTTTTTTTTTTTTTTTTTTTTTTTTTTTTTTTTTTTTTTTTTTTTTTTTTTTTTTTTTTTTTTTTTTTTTTTTTTTTTTTTTTTTTTTTTTTTTTTTTTTTTTTTTTTTTTTTTTTTTTTTTTTTTTTTTTTTTTTTTTTTTTTTTTTTTTTTTTTTTTTTTTTTTTTTTTTTTTTTTTTTTTTTTTTTTTTTTTTTTTTTTTTTTTTTTTTTTTTTTTTTTTTTTTTTTTTTTTTTTTTTTTTTTTTTTTTTTTTTTTTTTTTTTTTTTTTTTTTTTTTTTTTTTTTTTTTTTTTTTTTTTTTTTTTTTTTTTTTTTTTTTTTTTTTTTTTTTTTTTTTTTTTTTTTTTTTTTTTTTTTTTTTTTTTTTTTTTTTTTTTTTTTTTTTTTTTTTTTTTTTTTTTTTTTTTTTTTTTTTTTTTTTTTTTTTTTTTTTTTTTTTTTTTTTTTTTTTTTTTTTTTTTTTTTTTTTTTTTTTTTTTTTTTTTTTTTTTTTTTTTTTTTTTTTTTTTTTTTTTTTTTTTTTTTTTTTTTTTTTTTTTTTTTTTTTTTTTTTTTTTTTTTTTTTTTTTTTTTTTTTTTTTTTTTTTTTTTTTTTTTTTTTTTTTTTTTTTTTTTTTTTTTTTTTTTTTTTTTTTTTTTTTTTTTTTTTTTTTTTTTTTTTTTTTTTTTTTTTTTTTTTTTTTTTTTTTTTTTTTTTTTTTTTTTTTTTTTTTTTTTTTTTTTTTTTTTTTTTTTTTTTTTTTTTTTTTTTTTTTTTTTTTTTTTTTTTTTTTTTTTTTTTTTTTTTTTTTTTTTTTTTTTTTTTTTTTTTTTTTTTTTTTTTTTTTTTTTTTTTTTTTTTTTTTTTTTTTTTTTTTTTTTTTTTTTTTTTTTTTTTTTTTTTTTTTTTTTTTTTTTTTTTTTTTTTTTTTTTTTTTTTTTTTTTTTTTTTTTTTTTTTTTTTTTTTTTTTTTTTTTTTTTTTTTTTTTTTTTTTTTTTTTTTTTTTTTTTTTTTTTTTTTTTTTTTTTTTTTTTTTTTTTTTTTTTTTTTTTTTTTTTTTTTTTTTTTTTTTTTTTTTTTTTTTTTTTTTTTTTTTTTTTTTTTTTTTTTTTTTTTTTTTTTTTTTTTTTTTTTTTTTTTTTTTTTTTTTTTTTTTTTTTTTTTTTTTTTTTTTTTTTTTTTTTTTTTTTTTTTTTTTTTTTTTTTTTTTTTTTTTTTTTTTTTTTTTTTTTTTTTTTTTTTTTTTTTTTTTTTTTTTTTTTTTTTTTTTTTTTTTTTTTTTTTTTTTTTTTTTTTTTTTTTTTTTTTTTTTTTTTTTTTTTTTTTTTTTTTTTTTTTTTTTTTTTTTTTTTTTTTTTTTTTTTTTTTTTTTTTTTTTTTTTTTTTTTTTTTTTTTTTTTTTTTTTTTTTTTTTTTTTTTTTTTTTTTTTTTTTTTTTTTTTTTTTTTTTTTTTTTTTTTTTTTTTTTTTTTTTTTTTTTTTTTTTTTTTTTTTTTTTTTTTTTTTTTTTTTTTTTTTTTTTTTTTTTTTTTTTTTTTTTTTTTTTTTTTTTTTTTTTTTTTTTTTTTTTTTTTTTTTTTTTTTTTTTTTTTTTTTTTTTTTTTTTTTTTTTTTTTTTTTTTTTTTTTTTTTTTTTTTTTTTTTTTTTTTTTTTTTTTTTTTTTTTTTTTTTTTTTTTTTTTTTTTTTTTTTTTTTTTTTTTTTTTTTTTTTTTTTTTTTTTTTTTTTTTTTTTTTTTTTTTTTTTTTTTTTTTTTTTTTTTTTTTTTTTTTTTTTTTTTTTTTTTTTTTTTTTTTTTTTTTTTTTTTTTTTTTTTTTTTTTTTTTTTTTTTTTTTTTTTTTTTTTTTTTTTTTTTTTTTTTTTTTTTTTTTTTTTTTTTTTTTTTTTTTTTTTTTTTTTTTTTTTTTTTTTTTTTTTTTTTTTTTTTTTTTTTTTTTTTTTTTTTTTTTTTTTTTTTTTTTTTTTTTTTTTTTTTTTTTTTTTTTTTTTTTTTTTTTTTTTTTTTTTTTTTTTTTTTTTTTTTTTTTTTTTTTTTTTTTTTTTTTTTTTTTTTTTTTTTTTTTTTTTTTTTTTTTTTTTTTTTTTTTTTTTTTTTTTTTTTTTTTTTTTTTTTTTTTTTTTTTTTTTTTTTTTTTTTTTTTTTTTTTTTTTTTTTTTTTTTTTTTTTTTTTTTTTTTTTTTTTTTTTTTTTTTTTTTTTTTTTTTTTTTTTTTTTTTTTTTTTTTTTTTTTTTTTTTTTTTTTTTTTTTTTTTTTTTTTTTTTTTTTTTTTTTTTTTTTTTTTTTTTTTTTTTTTTTTTTTTTTTTTTTTTTTTTTTTTTTTTTTTTTTTTTTTTTTTTTTTTTTTTTTTTTTTTTTTTTTTTTTTTTTTTTTTTTTTTTTTTTTTTTTTTTTTTTTTTTTTTTTTTTTTTTTTTTTTTTTTTTTTTTTTTTTTTTTTTTTTTTTTTTTTTTTTTTTTTTTTTTTTTTTTTTTTTTTTTTTTTTTTTTTTTTTTTTTTTTTTTTTTTTTTTTTTTTTTTTTTTTTTTTTTTTTTTTTTTTTTTTTTTTTTTTTTTTTTTTTTTTTTTTTTTTTTTTTTTTTTTTTTTTTTTTTTTTTTTTTTTTTTTTTTTTTTTTTTTTTTTTTTTTTTTTTTTTTTTTTTTTTTTTTTTTTTTTTTTTTTTTTTTTTTTTTTTTTTTTTTTTTTTTTTTTTTTTTTTTTTTTTTTTTTTTTTTTTTTTTTTTTTTTTTTTTTTTTTTTTTTTTTTTTTTTTTTTTTTTTTTTTTTTTTTTTTTTTTTTTTTTTTTTTTTTTTTTTTTTTTTTTTTTTTTTTTTTTTTTTTTTTTTTTTTTTTTTTTTTTTTTTTTTTTTTTTTTTTTTTTTTTTTTTTTTTTTTTTTTTTTTTTTTTTTTTTTTTTTTTTTTTTTTTTTTTTTTTTTTTTTTTTTTTTTTTTTTTTTTTTTTTTTTTTTTTTTTTTTTTTTTTTTTTTTTTTTTTTTTTTTTTTTTTTTTTTTTTTTTTTTTTTTTTTTTTTTTTTTTTTTTTTTTTTTTTTTTTTTTTTTTTTTTTTTTTTTTTTTTTTTTTTTTTTTTTTTTTTTTTTTTTTTTTTTTTTTTTTTTTTTTTTTTTTTTTTTTTTTTTTTTTTTTTTTTTTTTTTTTTTTTTTTTTTTTTTTTTTTTTTTTTTTTTTTTTTTTTTTTTTTTTTTTTTTTTTTTTTTTTTTTTTTTTTTTTTTTTTTTTTTTTTTTTTTTTTTTTTTTTTTTTTTTTTTTTTTTTTTTTTTTTTTTTTTTTTTTTTTTTTTTTTTTTTTTTTTTTTTTTTTTTTTTTTTTTTTTTTTTTTTTTTTTTTTTTTTTTTTTTTTTTTTTTTTTTTTTTTTTTTTTTTTTTTTTTTTTTTTTTTTTTTTTTTTTTTTTTTTTTTTTTTTTTTTTTTTTTTTTTTTTTTTTTTTTTTTTTTTTTTTTTTTTTTTTTTTTTTTTTTTTTTTTTTTTTTTTTTTTTTTTTTTTTTTTTTTTTTTTTTTTTTTTTTTTTTTTTTTTTTTTTTTTTTTTTTTTTTTTTTTTTTTTTTTTTTTTTTTTTTTTTTTTTTTTTTTTTTTTTTTTTTTTTTTTTTTTTTTTTTTTTTTTTTTTTTTTTTTTTTTTTTTTTTTTTTTTTTTTTTTTTTTTTTTTTTTTTTTTTTTTTTTTTTTTTTTTTTTTTTTTTTTTTTTTTTTTTTTTTTTTTTTTTTTTTTTTTTTTTTTTTTTTTTTTTTTTTTTTTTTTTTTTTTTTTTTTTTTTTTTTTTTTTTTTTTTTTTTTTTTTTTTTTTTTTTTTTTTTTTTTTTTTTTTTTTTTTTTTTTTTTTTTTTTTTTTTTTTTTTTTTTTTTTTTTTTTTTTTTTTTTTTTTTTTTTTTTTTTTTTTTTTTTTTTTTTTTTTTTTTTTTTTTTTTTTTTTTTTTTTTTTTTTTTTTTTTTTTTTTTTTTTTTTTTTTTTTTTTTTTTTTTTTTTTTTTTTTTTTTTTTTTTTTTTTTTTTTTTTTTTTTTTTTTTTTTTTTTTTTTTTTTTTTTTTTTTTTTTTTTTTTTTTTTTTTTTTTTTTTTTTTTTTTTTTTTTTTTTTTTTTTTTTTTTTTTTTTTTTTTTTTTTTTTTTTTTTTTTTTTTTTTTTTTTTTTTTTTTTTTTTTTTTTTTTTTTTTTTTTTTTTTTTTTTTTTTTTTTTTTTTTTTTTTTTTTTTTTTTTTTTTTTTTTTTTTTTTTTTTTTTTTTTTTTTTTTTTTTTTTTTTTTTTTTTTTTTTTTTTTTTTTTTTTTTTTTTTTTTTTTTTTTTTTTTTTTTTTTTTTTTTTTTTTTTTTTTTTTTTTTTTTTTTTTTTTTTTTTTTTTTTTTTTTTTTTTTTTTTTTTTTTTTTTTTTTTTTTTTTTTTTTTTTTTTTTTTTTTTTTTTTTTTTTTTTTTTTTTTTTTTTTTTTTTTTTTTTTTTTTTTTTTTTTTTTTTTTTTTTTTTTTTTTTTTTTTTTTTTTTTTTTTTTTTTTTTTTTTTTTTTTTTTTTTTTTTTTTTTTTTTTTTTTTTTTTTTTTTTTTTTTTTTTTTTTTTTTTTTTTTTTTTTTTTTTTTTTTTTTTTTTTTTTTTTTTTTTTTTTTTTTTTTTTTTTTTTTTTTTTTTTTTTTTTTTTTTTTTTTTTTTTTTTTTTTTTTTTTTTTTTTTTTTTTTTTTTTTTTTTTTTTTTTTTTTTTTTTTTTTTTTTTTTTTTTTTTTTTTTTTTTTTTTTTTTTTTTTTTTTTTTTTTTTTTTTTTTTTTTTTTTTTTTTTTTTTTTTTTTTTTTTTTTTTTTTTTTTTTTTTTTTTTTTTTTTTTTTTTTTTTTTTTTTTTTTTTTTTTTTTTTTTTTTTTTTTTTTTTTTTTTTTTTTTTTTTTTTTTTTTTTTTTTTTTTTTTTTTTTTTTTTTTTTTTTTTTTTTTTTTTTTTTTTTTTTTTTTTTTTTTTTTTTTTTTTTTTTTTTTTTTTTTTTTTTTTTTTTTTTTTTTTTTTTTTTTTTTTTTTTTTTTTTTTTTTTTTTTTTTTTTTTTTTTTTTTTTTTTTTTTTTTTTTTTTTTTTTTTTTTTTTTTTTTTTTTTTTTTTTTTTTTTTTTTTTTTTTTTTTTTTTTTTTTTTTTTTTTTTTTTTTTTTTTTTTTTTTTTTTTTTTTTTTTTTTTTTTTTTTTTTTTTTTTTTTTTTTTTTTTTTTTTTTTTTTTTTTTTTTTTTTTTTTTTTTTTTTTTTTTTTTTTTTTTTTTTTTTTTTTTTTTTTTTTTTTTTTTTTTTTTTTTTTTTTTTTTTTTTTTTTTTTTTTTTTTTTTTTTTTTTTTTTTTTTTTTTTTTTTTTTTTTTTTTTTTTTTTTTTTTTTTTTTTTTTTTTTTTTTTTTTTTTTTTTTTTTTTTTTTTTTTTTTTTTTTTTTTTTTTTTTTTTTTTTTTTTTTTTTTTTTTTTTTTTTTTTTTTTTTTTTTTTTTTTTTTTTTTTTTTTTTTTTTTTTTTTTTTTTTTTTTTTTTTTTTTTTTTTTTTTTTTTTTTTTTTTTTTTTTTTTTTTTTTTTTTTTTTTTTTTTTTTTTTTTTTTTTTTTTTTTTTTTTTTTTTTTTTTTTTTTTTTTTTTTTTTTTTTTTTTTTTTTTTTTTTTTTTTTTTTTTTTTTTTTTTTTTTTTTTTTTTTTTTTTTTTTTTTTTTTTTTTTTTTTTTTTTTTTTTTTTTTTTTTTTTTTTTTTTTTTTTTTTTTTTTTTTTTTTTTTTTTTTTTTTTTTTTTTTTTTTTTTTTTTTTTTTTTTTTTTTTTTTTTTTTTTTTTTTTTTTTTTTTTTTTTTTTTTTTTTTTTTTTTTTTTTTTTTTTTTTTTTTTTTTTTTTTTTTTTTTTTTTTTTTTTTTTTTTTTTTTTTTTTTTTTTTTTTTTTTTTTTTTTTTTTTTTTTTTTTTTTTTTTTTTTTTTTTTTTTTTTTTTTTTTTTTTTTTTTTTTTTTTTTTTTTTTTTTTTTTTTTTTTTTTTTTTTTTTTTTTTTTTTTTTTTTTTTTTTTTTTTTTTTTTTTTTTTTTTTTTTTTTTTTTTTTTTTTTTTTTTTTTTTTTTTTTTTTTTTTTTTTTTTTTTTTTTTTTTTTTTTTTTTTTTTTTTTTTTTTTTTTTTTTTTTTTTTTTTTTTTTTTTTTTTTTTTTTTTTTTTTTTTTTTTTTTTTTTTTTTTTTTTTTTTTTTTTTTTTTTTTTTTTTTTTTTTTTTTTTTTTTTTTTTTTTTTTTTTTTTTTTTTTTTTTTTTTTTTTTTTTTTTTTTTTTTTTTTTTTTTTTTTTTTTTTTTTTTTTTTTTTTTTTTTTTTTTTTTTTTTTTTTTTTTTTTTTTTTTTTTTTTTTTTTTTTTTTTTTTTTTTTTTTTTTTTTTTTTTTTTTTTTTTTTTTTTTTTTTTTTTTTTTTTTTTTTTTTTTTTTTTTTTTTTTTTTTTTTTTTTTTTTTTTTTTTTTTTTTTTTTTTTTTTTTTTTTTTTTTTTTTTTTTTTTTTTTTTTTTTTTTTTTTTTTTTTTTTTTTTTTTTTTTTTTTTTTTTTTTTTTTTTTTTTTTTTTTTTTTTTTTTTTTTTTTTTTTTTTTTTTTTTTTTTTTTTTTTTTTTTTTTTTTTTTTTTTTTTTTTTTTTTTTTTTTTTTTTTTTTTTTTTTTTTTTTTTTTTTTTTTTTTTTTTTTTTTTTTTTTTTTTTTTTTTTTTTTTTTTTTTTTTTTTTTTTTTTTTTTTTTTTTTTTTTTTTTTTTTTTTTTTTTTTTTTTTTTTTTTTTTTTTTTTTTTTTTTTTTTTTTTTTTTTTTTTTTTTTTTTTTTTTTTTTTTTTTTTTTTTTTTTTTTTTTTTTTTTTTTTTTTTTTTTTTTTTTTTTTTTTTTTTTTTTTTTTTTTTTTTTTTTTTTTTTTTTTTTTTTTTTTTTTTTTTTTTTTTTTTTTTTTTTTTTTTTTTTTTTTTTTTTTTTTTTTTTTTTTTTTTTTTTTTTTTTTTTTTTTTTTTTTTTTTTTTTTTTTTTTTTTTTTTTTTTTTTTTTTTTTTTTTTTTTTTTTTTTTTTTTTTTTTTTTTTTTTTTTTTTTTTTTTTTTTTTTTTTTTTTTTTTTTTTTTTTTTTTTTTTTTTTTTTTTTTTTTTTTTTTTTTTTTTTTTTTTTTTTTTTTTTTTTTTTTTTTTTTTTTTTTTTTTTTTTTTTTTTTTTTTTTTTTTTTTTTTTTTTTTTTTTTTTTTTTTTTTTTTTTTTTTTTTTTTTTTTTTTTTTTTTTTTTTTTTTTTTTTTTTTTTTTTTTTTTTTTTTTTTTTTTTTTTTTTTTTTTTTTTTTTTTTTTTTTTTTTTTTTTTTTTTTTTTTTTTTTTTTTTTTTTTTTTTTTTTTTTTTTTTTTTTTTTTTTTTTTTTTTTTTTTTTTTTTTTTTTTTTTTTTTTTTTTTTTTTTTTTTTTTTTTTTTTTTTTTTTTTTTTTTTTTTTTTTTTTTTTTTTTTTTTTTTTTTTTTTTTTTTTTTTTTTTTTTTTTTTTTTTTTTTTTTTTTTTTTTTTTTTTTTTTTTTTTTTTTTTTTTTTTTTTTTTTTTTTTTTTTTTTTTTTTTTTTTTTTTTTTTTTTTTTTTTTTTTTTTTTTTTTTTTTTTTTTTTTTTTTTTTTTTTTTTTTTTTTTTTTTTTTTTTTTTTTTTTTTTTTTTTTTTTTTTTTTTTTTTTTTTTTTTTTTTTTTTTTTTTTTTTTTTTTTTTTTTTTTTTTTTTTTTTTTTTTTTTTTTTTTTTTTTTTTTTTTTTTTTTTTTTTTTTTTTTTTTTTTTTTTTTTTTTTTTTTTTTTTTTTTTTTTTTTTTTTTTTTTTTTTTTTTTTTTTTTTTTTTTTTTTTTTTTTTTTTTTTTTTTTTTTTTTTTTTTTTTTTTTTTTTTTTTTTTTTTTTTTTTTTTTTTTTTTTTTTTTTTTTTTTTTTTTTTTTTTTTTTTTTTTTTTTTTTTTTTTTTTTTTTTTTTTTTTTTTTTTTTTTTTTTTTTTTTTTTTTTTTTTTTTTTTTTTTTTTTTTTTTTTTTTTTTTTTTTTTTTTTTTTTTTTTTTTTTTTTTTTTTTTTTTTTTTTTTTTTTTTTTTTTTTTTTTTTTTTTTTTTTTTTTTTTTTTTTTTTTTTTTTTTTTTTTTTTTTTTTTTTTTTTTTTTTTTTTTTTTTTTTTTTTTTTTTTTTTTTTTTTTTTTTTTTTTTTTTTTTTTTTTTTTTTTTTTTTTTTTTTTTTTTTTTTTTTTTTTTTTTTTTTTTTTTTTTTTTTTTTTTTTTTTTTTTTTTTTTTTTTTTTTTTTTTTTTTTTTTTTTTTTTTTTTTTTTTTTTTTTTTTTTTTTTTTTTTTTTTTTTTTTTTTTTTTTTTTTTTTTTTTTTTTTTTTTTTTTTTTTTTTTTTTTTTTTTTTTTTTTTTTTTTTTTTTTTTTTTTTTTTTTTTTTTTTTTTTTTTTTTTTTTTTTTTTTTTTTTTTTTTTTTTTTTTTTTTTTTTTTTTTTTTTTTTTTTTTTTTTTTTTTTTTTTTTTTTTTTTTTTTTTTTTTTTTTTTTTTTTTTTTTTTTTTTTTTTTTTTTTTTTTTTTTTTTTTTTTTTTTTTTTTTTTTTTTTTTTTTTTTTTTTTTTTTTTTTTTTTTTTTTTTTTTTTTTTTTTTTTTTTTTTTTTTTTTTTTTTTTTTTTTTTTTTTTTTTTTTTTTTTTTTTTTTTTTTTTTTTTTTTTTTTTTTTTTTTTTTTTTTTTTTTTTTTTTTTTTTTTTTTTTTTTTTTTTTTTTTTTTTTTTTTTTTTTTTTTTTTTTTTTTTTTTTTTTTTTTTTTTTTTTTTTTTTTTTTTTTTTTTTTTTTTTTTTTTTTTTTTTTTTTTTTTTTTTTTTTTTTTTTTTTTTTTTTTTTTTTTTTTTTTTTTTTTTTTTTTTTTTTTTTTTTTTTTTTTTTTTTTTTTTTTTTTTTTTTTTTTTTTTTTTTTTTTTTTTTTTTTTTTTTTTTTTTTTTTTTTTTTTTTTTTTTTTTTTTTTTTTTTTTTTTTTTTTTTTTTTTTTTTTTTTTTTTTTTTTTTTTTTTTTTTTTTTTTTTTTTTTTTTTTTTTTTTTTTTTTTTTTTTTTTTTTTTTTTTTTTTTTTTTTTTTTTTTTTTTTTTTTTTTTTTTTTTTTTTTTTTTTTTTTTTTTTTTTTTTTTTTTTTTTTTTTTTTTTTTTTTTTTTTTTTTTTTTTTTTTTTTTTTTTTTTTTTTTTTTTTTTTTTTTTTTTTTTTTTTTTTTTTTTTTTTTTTTTTTTTTTTTTTTTTTTTTTTTTTTTTTTTTTTTTTTTTTTTTTTTTTTTTTTTTTTTTTTTTTTTTTTTTTTTTTTTTTTTTTTTTTTTTTTTTTTTTTTTTTTTTTTTTTTTTTTTTTTTTTTTTTTTTTTTTTTTTTTTTTTTTTTTTTTTTTTTTTTTTTTTTTTTTTTTTTTTTTTTTTTTTTTTTTTTTTTTTTTTTTTTTTTTTTTTTTTTTTTTTTTTTTTTTTTTTTTTTTTTTTTTTTTTTTTTTTTTTTTTTTTTTTTTTTTTTTTTTTTTTTTTTTTTTTTTTTTTTTTTTTTTTTTTTTTTTTTTTTTTTTTTTTTTTTTTTTTTTTTTTTTTTTTTTTTTTTTTTTTTTTTTTTTTTTTTTTTTTTTTTTTTTTTTTTTTTTTTTTTTTTTTTTTTTTTTTTTTTTTTTTTTTTTTTTTTTTTTTTTTTTTTTTTTTTTTTTTTTTTTTTTTTTTTTTTTTTTTTTTTTTTTTTTTTTTTTTTTTTTTTTTTTTTTTTTTTTTTTTTTTTTTTTTTTTTTTTTTTTTTTTTTTTTTTTTTTTTTTTTTTTTTTTTTTTTTTTTTTTTTTTTTTTTTTTTTTTTTTTTTTTTTTTTTTTTTTTTTTTTTTTTTTTTTTTTTTTTTTTTTTTTTTTTTTTTTTTTTTTTTTTTTTTTTTTTTTTTTTTTTTTTTTTTTTTTTTTTTTTTTTTTTTTTTTTTTTTTTTTTTTTTTTTTTTTTTTTTTTTTTTTTTTTTTTTTTTTTTTTTTTTTTTTTTTTTTTTTTTTTTTTTTTTTTTTTTTTTTTTTTTTTTTTTTTTTTTTTTTTTTTTTTTTTTTTTTTTTTTTTTTTTTTTTTTTTTTTTTTTTTTTTTTTTTTTTTTTTTTTTTTTTTTTTTTTTTTTTTTTTTTTTTTTTTTTTTTTTTTTTTTTTTTTTTTTTTTTTTTTTTTTTTTTTTTTTTTTTTTTTTTTTTTTTTTTTTTTTTTTTTTTTTTTTTTTTTTTTTTTTTTTTTTTTTTTTTTTTTTTTTTTTTTTTTTTTTTTTTTTTTTTTTTTTTTTTTTTTTTTTTTTTTTTTTTTTTTTTTTTTTTTTTTTTTTTTTTTTTTTTTTTTTTTTTTTTTTTTTTTTTTTTTTTTTTTTTTTTTTTTTTTTTTTTTTTTTTTTTTTTTTTTTTTTTTTTTTTTTTTTTTTTTTTTTTTTTTTTTTTTTTTTTTTTTTTTTTTTTTTTTTTTTTTTTTTTTTTTTTTTTTTTTTTTTTTTTTTTTTTTTTTTTTTTTTTTTTTTTTTTTTTTTTTTTTTTTTTTTTTTTTTTTTTTTTTTTTTTTTTTTTTTTTTTTTTTTTTTTTTTTTTTTTTTTTTTTTTTTTTTTTTTTTTTTTTTTTTTTTTTTTTTTTTTTTTTTTTTTTTTTTTTTTTTTTTTTTTTTTTTTTTTTTTTTTTTTTTTTTTTTTTTTTTTTTTTTTTTTTTTTTTTTTTTTTTTTTTTTTTTTTTTTTTTTTTTTTTTTTTTTTTTTTTTTTTTTTTTTTTTTTTTTTTTTTTTTTTTTTTTTTTTTTTTTTTTTTTTTTTTTTTTTTTTTTTTTTTTTTTTTTTTTTTTTTTTTTTTTTTTTTTTTTTTTTTTTTTTTTTTTTTTTTTTTTTTTTTTTTTTTTTTTTTTTTTTTTTTTTTTTTTTTTTTTTTTTTTTTTTTTTTTTTTTTTTTTTTTTTTTTTTTTTTTTTTTTTTTTTTTTTTTTTTTTTTTTTTTTTTTTTTTTTTTTTTTTTTTTTTTTTTTTTTTTTTTTTTTTTTTTTTTTTTTTTTTTTTTTTTTTTTTTTTTTTTTTTTTTTTTTTTTTTTTTTTTTTTTTTTTTTTTTTTTTTTTTTTTTTTTTTTTTTTTTTTTTTTTTTTTTTTTTTTTTTTTTTTTTTTTTTTTTTTTTTTTTTTTTTTTTTTTTTTTTTTTTTTTTTTTTTTTTTTTTTTTTTTTTTTTTTTTTTTTTTTTTTTTTTTTTTTTTTTTTTTTTTTTTTTTTTTTTTTTTTTTTTTTTTTTTTTTTTTTTTTTTTTTTTTTTTTTTTTTTTTTTTTTTTTTTTTTTTTTTTTTTTTTTTTTTTTTTTTTTTTTTTTTTTTTTTTTTTTTTTTTTTTTTTTTTTTTTTTTTTTTTTTTTTTTTTTTTTTTTTTTTTTTTTTTTTTTTTTTTTTTTTTTTTTTTTTTTTTTTTTTTTTTTTTTTTTTTTTTTTTTTTTTTTTTTTTTTTTTTTTTTTTTTTTTTTTTTTTTTTTTTTTTTTTTTTTTTTTTTTTTTTTTTTTTTTTTTTTTTTTTTTTTTTTTTTTTTTTTTTTTTTTTTTTTTTTTTTTTTTTTTTTTTTTTTTTTTTTTTTTTTTTTTTTTTTTTTTTTTTTTTTTTTTTTTTTTTTTTTTTTTTTTTTTTTTTTTTTTTTTTTTTTTTTTTTTTTTTTTTTTTTTTTTTTTTTTTTTTTTTTTTTTTTTTTTTTTTTTTTTTTTTTTTTTTTTTTTTTTTTTTTTTTTTTTTTTTTTTTTTTTTTTTTTTTTTTTTTTTTTTTTTTTTTTTTTTTTTTTTTTTTTTTTTTTTTTTTTTTTTTTTTTTTTTTTTTTTTTTTTTTTTTTTTTTTTTTTTTTTTTTTTTTTTTTTTTTTTTTTTTTTTTTTTTTTTTTTTTTTTTTTTTTTTTTTTTTTTTTTTTTTTTTTTTTTTTTTTTTTTTTTTTTTTTTTTTTTTTTTTTTTTTTTTTTTTTTTTTTTTTTTTTTTTTTTTTTTTTTTTTTTTTTTTTTTTTTTTTTTTTTTTTTTTTTTTTTTTTTTTTTTTTTTTTTTTTTTTTTTTTTTTTTTTTTTTTTTTTTTTTTTTTTTTTTTTTTTTTTTTTTTTTTTTTTTTTTTTTTTTTTTTTTTTTTTTTTTTTTTTTTTTTTTTTTTTTTTTTTTTTTTTTTTTTTTTTTTTTTTTTTTTTTTTTTTTTTTTTTTTTTTTTTTTTTTTTTTTTTTTTTTTTTTTTTTTTTTTTTTTTTTTTTTTTTTTTTTTTTTTTTTTTTTTTTTTTTTTTTTTTTTTTTTTTTTTTTTTTTTTTTTTTTTTTTTTTTTTTTTTTTTTTTTTTTTTTTTTTTTTTTTTTTTTTTTTTTTTTTTTTTTTTTTTTTTTTTTTTTTTTTTTTTTTTTTTTTTTTTTTTTTTTTTTTTTTTTTTTTTTTTTTTTTTTTTTTTTTTTTTTTTTTTTTTTTTTTTTTTTTTTTTTTTTTTTTTTTTTTTTTTTTTTTTTTTTTTTTTTTTTTTTTTTTTTTTTTTTTTTTTTTTTTTTTTTTTTTTTTTTTTTTTTTTTTTTTTTTTTTTTTTTTTTTTTTTTTTTTTTTTTTTTTTTTTTTTTTTTTTTTTTTTTTTTTTTTTTTTTTTTTTTTTTTTTTTTTTTTTTTTTTTTTTTTTTTTTTTTTTTTTTTTTTTTTTTTTTTTTTTTTTTTTTTTTTTTTTTTTTTTTTTTTTTTTTTTTTTTTTTTTTTTTTTTTTTTTTTTTTTTTTTTTTTTTTTTTTTTTTTTTTTTTTTTTTTTTTTTTTTTTTTTTTTTTTTTTTTTTTTTTTTTTTTTTTTTTTTTTTTTTTTTTTTTTTTTTTTTTTTTTTTTTTTTTTTTTTTTTTTTTTTTTTTTTTTTTTTTTTTTTTTTTTTTTTTTTTTTTTTTTTTTTTTTTTTTTTTTTTTTTTTTTTTTTTTTTTTTTTTTTTTTTTTTTTTTTTTTTTTTTTTTTTTTTTTTTTTTTTTTTTTTTTTTTTTTTTTTTTTTTTTTTTTTTTTTTTTTTTTTTTTTTTTTTTTTTTTTTTTTTTTTTTTTTTTTTTTTTTTTTTTTTTTTTTTTTTTTTTTTTTTTTTTTTTTTTTTTTTTTTTTTTTTTTTTTTTTTTTTTTTTTTTTTTTTTTTTTTTTTTTTTTTTTTTTTTTTTTTTTTTTTTTTTTTTTTTTTTTTTTTTTTTTTTTTTTTTTTTTTTTTTTTTTTTTTTTTTTTTTTTTTTTTTTTTTTTTTTTTTTTTTTTTTTTTTTTTTTTTTTTTTTTTTTTTTTTTTTTTTTTTTTTTTTTTTTTTTTTTTTTTTTTTTTTTTTTTTTTTTTTTTTTTTTTTTTTTTTTTTTTTTTTTTTTTTTTTTTTTTTTTTTTTTTTTTTTTTTTTTTTTTTTTTTTTTTTTTTTTTTTTTTTTTTTTTTTTTTTTTTTTTTTTTTTTTTTTTTTTTTTTTTTTTTTTTTTTTTTTTTTTTTTTTTTTTTTTTTTTTTTTTTTTTTTTTTTTTTTTTTTTTTTTTTTTTTTTTTTTTTTTTTTTTTTTTTTTTTTTTTTTTTTTTTTTTTTTTTTTTTTTTTTTTTTTTTTTTTTTTTTTTTTTTTTTTTTTTTTTTTTTTTTTTTTTTTTTTTTTTTTTTTTTTTTTTTTTTTTTTTTTTTTTTTTTTTTTTTTTTTTTTTTTTTTTTTTTTTTTTTTTTTTTTTTTTTTTTTTTTTTTTTTTTTTTTTTTTTTTTTTTTTTTTTTTTTTTTTTTTTTTTTTTTTTTTTTTTTTTTTTTTTTTTTTTTTTTTTTTTTTTTTTTTTTTTTTTTTTTTTTTTTTTTTTTTTTTTTTTTTTTTTTTTTTTTTTTTTTTTTTTTTTTTTTTTTTTTTTTTTTTTTTTTTTTTTTTTTTTTTTTTTTTTTTTTTTTTTTTTTTTTTTTTTTTTTTTTTTTTTTTTTTTTTTTTTTTTTTTTTTTTTTTTTTTTTTTTTTTTTTTTTTTTTTTTTTTTTTTTTTTTTTTTTTTTTTTTTTTTTTTTTTTTTTTTTTTTTTTTTTTTTTTTTTTTTTTTTTTTTTTTTTTTTTTTTTTTTTTTTTTTTTTTTTTTTTTTTTTTTTTTTTTTTTTTTTTTTTTTTTTTTTTTTTTTTTTTTTTTTTTTTTTTTTTTTTTTTTTTTTTTTTTTTTTTTTTTTTTTTTTTTTTTTTTTTTTTTTTTTTTTTTTTTTTTTTTTTTTTTTTTTTTTTTTTTTTTTTTTTTTTTTTTTTTTTTTTTTTTTTTTTTTTTTTTTTTTTTTTTTTTTTTTTTTTTTTTTTTTTTTTTTTTTTTTTTTTTTTTTTTTTTTTTTTTTTTTTTTTTTTTTTTTTTTTTTTTTTTTTTTTTTTTTTTTTTTTTTTTTTTTTTTTTTTTTTTTTTTTTTTTTTTTTTTTTTTTTTTTTTTTTTTTTTTTTTTTTTTTTTTTTTTTTTTTTTTTTTTTTTTTTTTTTTTTTTTTTTTTTTTTTTTTTTTTTTTTTTTTTTTTTTTTTTTTTTTTTTTTTTTTTTTTTTTTTTTTTTTTTTTTTTTTTTTTTTTTTTTTTTTTTTTTTTTTTTTTTTTTTTTTTTTTTTTTTTTTTTTTTTTTTTTTTTTTTTTTTTTTTTTTTTTTTTTTTTTTTTTTTTTTTTTTTTTTTTTTTTTTTTTTTTTTTTTTTTTTTTTTTTTTTTTTTTTTTTTTTTTTTTTTTTTTTTTTTTTTTTTTTTTTTTTTTTTTTTTTTTTTTTTTTTTTTTTTTTTTTTTTTTTTTTTTTTTTTTTTTTTTTTTTTTTTTTTTTTTTTTTTTTTTTTTTTTTTTTTTTTTTTTTTTTTTTTTTTTTTTTTTTTTTTTTTTTTTTTTTTTTTTTTTTTTTTTTTTTTTTTTTTTTTTTTTTTTTTTTTTTTTTTTTTTTTTTTTTTTTTTTTTTTTTTTTTTTTTTTTTTTTTTTTTTTTTTTTTTTTTTTTTTTTTTTTTTTTTTTTTTTTTTTTTTTTTTTTTTTTTTTTTTTTTTTTTTTTTTTTTTTTTTTTTTTTTTTTTTTTTTTTTTTTTTTTTTTTTTTTTTTTTTTTTTTTTTTTTTTTTTTTTTTTTTTTTTTTTTTTTTTTTTTTTTTTTTTTTTTTTTTTTTTTTTTTTTTTTTTTTTTTTTTTTTTTTTTTTTTTTTTTTTTTTTTTTTTTTTTTTTTTTTTTTTTTTTTTTTTTTTTTTTTTTTTTTTTTTTTTTTTTTTTTTTTTTTTTTTTTTTTTTTTTTTTTTTTTTTTTTTTTTTTTTTTTTTTTTTTTTTTTTTTTTTTTTTTTTTTTTTTTTTTTTTTTTTTTTTTTTTTTTTTTTTTTTTTTTTTTTTTTTTTTTTTTTTTTTTTTTTTTTTTTTTTTTTTTTTTTTTTTTTTTTTTTTTTTTTTTTTTTTTTTTTTTTTTTTTTTTTTTTTTTTTTTTTTTTTTTTTTTTTTTTTTTTTTTTTTTTTTTTTTTTTTTTTTTTTTTTTTTTTTTTTTTTTTTTTTTTTTTTTTTTTTTTTTTTTTTTTTTTTTTTTTTTTTTTTTTTTTTTTTTTTTTTTTTTTTTTTTTTTTTTTTTTTTTTTTTTTTTTTTTTTTTTTTTTTTTTTTTTTTTTTTTTTTTTTTTTTTTTTTTTTTTTTTTTTTTTTTTTTTTTTTTTTTTTTTTTTTTTTTTTTTTTTTTTTTTTTTTTTTTTTTTTTTTTTTTTTTTTTTTTTTTTTTTTTTTTTTTTTTTTTTTTTTTTTTTTTTTTTTTTTTTTTTTTTTTTTTTTTTTTTTTTTTTTTTTTTTTTTTTTTTTTTTTTTTTTTTTTTTTTTTTTTTTTTTTTTTTTTTTTTTTTTTTTTTTTTTTTTTTTTTTTTTTTTTTTTTTTTTTTTTTTTTTTTTTTTTTTTTTTTTTTTTTTTTTTTTTTTTTTTTTTTTTTTTTTTTTTTTTTTTTTTTTTTTTTTTTTTTTTTTTTTTTTTTTTTTTTTTTTTTTTTTTTTTTTTTTTTTTTTTTTTTTTTTTTTTTTTTTTTTTTTTTTTTTTTTTTTTTTTTTTTTTTTTTTTTTTTTTTTTTTTTTTTTTTTTTTTTTTTTTTTTTTTTTTTTTTTTTTTTTTTTTTTTTTTTTTTTTTTTTTTTTTTTTTTTTTTTTTTTTTTTTTTTTTTTTTTTTTTTTTTTTTTTTTTTTTTTTTTTTTTTTTTTTTTTTTTTTTTTTTTTTTTTTTTTTTTTTTTTTTTTTTTTTTTTTTTTTTTTTTTTTTTTTTTTTTTTTTTTTTTTTTTTTTTTTTTTTTTTTTTTTTTTTTTTTTTTTTTTTTTTTTTTTTTTTTTTTTTTTTTTTTTTTTTTTTTTTTTTTTTTTTTTTTTTTTTTTTTTTTTTTTTTTTTTTTTTTTTTTTTTTTTTTTTTTTTTTTTTTTTTTTTTTTTTTTTTTTTTTTTTTTTTTTTTTTTTTTTTTTTTTTTTTTTTTTTTTTTTTTTTTTTTTTTTTTTTTTTTTTTTTTTTTTTTTTTTTTTTTTTTTTTTTTTTTTTTTTTTTTTTTTTTTTTTTTTTTTTTTTTTTTTTTTTTTTTTTTTTTTTTTTTTTTTTTTTTTTTTTTTTTTTTTTTTTTTTTTTTTTTTTTTTTTTTTTTTTTTTTTTTTTTTTTTTTTTTTTTTTTTTTTTTTTTTTTTTTTTTTTTTTTTTTTTTTTTTTTTTTTTTTTTTTTTTTTTTTTTTTTTTTTTTTTTTTTTTTTTTTTTTTTTTTTTTTTTTTTTTTTTTTTTTTTTTTTTTTTTTTTTTTTTTTTTTTTTTTTTTTTTTTTTTTTTTTTTTTTTTTTTTTTTTTTTTTTTTTTTTTTTTTTTTTTTTTTTTTTTTTTTTTTTTTTTTTTTTTTTTTTTTTTTTTTTTTTTTTTTTTTTTTTTTTTTTTTTTTTTTTTTTTTTTTTTTTTTTTTTTTTTTTTTTTTTTTTTTTTTTTTTTTTTTTTTTTTTTTTTTTTTTTTTTTTTTTTTTTTTTTTTTTTTTTTTTTTTTTTTTTTTTTTTTTTTTTTTTTTTTTTTTTTTTTTTTTTTTTTTTTTTTTTTTTTTTTTTTTTTTTTTTTTTTTTTTTTTTTTTTTTTTTTTTTTTTTTTTTTTTTTTTTTTTTTTTTTTTTTTTTTTTTTTTTTTTTTTTTTTTTTTTTTTTTTTTTTTTTTTTTTTTTTTTTTTTTTTTTTTTTTTTTTTTTTTTTTTTTTTTTTTTTTTTTTTTTTTTTTTTTTTTTTTTTTTTTTTTTTTTTTTTTTTTTTTTTTTTTTTTTTTTTTTTTTTTTTTTTTTTTTTTTTTTTTTTTTTTTTTTTTTTTTTTTTTTTTTTTTTTTTTTTTTTTTTTTTTTTTTTTTTTTTTTTTTTTTTTTTTTTTTTTTTTTTTTTTTTTTTTTTTTTTTTTTTTTTTTTTTTTTTTTTTTTTTTTTTTTTTTTTTTTTTTTTTTTTTTTTTTTTTTTTTTTTTTTTTTTTTTTTTTTTTTTTTTTTTTTTTTTTTTTTTTTTTTTTTTTTTTTTTTTTTTTTTTTTTTTTTTTTTTTTTTTTTTTTTTTTTTTTTTTTTTTTTTTTTTTTTTTTTTTTTTTTTTTTTTTTTTTTTTTTTTTTTTTTTTTTTTTTTTTTTTTTTTTTTTTTTTTTTTTTTTTTTTTTTTTTTTTTTTTTTTTTTTTTTTTTTTTTTTTTTTTTTTTTTTTTTTTTTTTTTTTTTTTTTTTTTTTTTTTTTTTTTTTTTTTTTTTTTTTTTTTTTTTTTTTTTTTTTTTTTTTTTTTTTTTTTTTTTTTTTTTTTTTTTTTTTTTTTTTTTTTTTTTTTTTTTTTTTTTTTTTTTTTTTTTTTTTTTTTTTTTTTTTTTTTTTTTTTTTTTTTTTTTTTTTTTTTTTTTTTTTTTTTTTTTTTTTTTTTTTTTTTTTTTTTTTTTTTTTTTTTTTTTTTTTTTTTTTTTTTTTTTTTTTTTTTTTTTTTTTTTTTTTTTTTTTTTTTTTTTTTTTTTTTTTTTTTTTTTTTTTTTTTTTTTTTTTTTTTTTTTTTTTTTTTTTTTTTTTTTTTTTTTTTTTTTTTTTTTTTTTTTTTTTTTTTTTTTTTTTTTTTTTTTTTTTTTTTTTTTTTTTTTTTTTTTTTTTTTTTTTTTTTTTTTTTTTTTTTTTTTTTTTTTTTTTTTTTTTTTTTTTTTTTTTTTTTTTTTTTTTTTTTTTTTTTTTTTTTTTTTTTTTTTTTTTTTTTTTTTTTTTTTTTTTTTTTTTTTTTTTTTTTTTTTTTTTTTTTTTTTTTTTTTTTTTTTTTTTTTTTTTTTTTTTTTTTTTTTTTTTTTTTTTTTTTTTTTTTTTTTTTTTTTTTTTTTTTTTTTTTTTTTTTTTTTTTTTTTTTTTTTTTTTTTTTTTTTTTTTTTTTTTTTTTTTTTTTTTTTTTTTTTTTTTTTTTTTTTTTTTTTTTTTTTTTTTTTTTTTTTTTTTTTTTTTTTTTTTTTTTTTTTTTTTTTTTTTTTTTTTTTTTTTTTTTTTTTTTTTTTTTTTTTTTTTTTTTTTTTTTTTTTTTTTTTTTTTTTTTTTTTTTTTTTTTTTTTTTTTTTTTTTTTTTTTTTTTTTTTTTTTTTTTTTTTTTTTTTTTTTTTTTTTTTTTTTTTTTTTTTTTTTTTTTTTTTTTTTTTTTTTTTTTTTTTTTTTTTTTTTTTTTTTTTTTTTTTTTTTTTTTTTTTTTTTTTTTTTTTTTTTTTTTTTTTTTTTTTTTTTTTTTTTTTTTTTTTTTTTTTTTTTTTTTTTTTTTTTTTTTTTTTTTTTTTTTTTTTTTTTTTTTTTTTTTTTTTTTTTTTTTTTTTTTTTTTTTTTTTTTTTTTTTTTTTTTTTTTTTTTTTTTTTTTTTTTTTTTTTTTTTTTTTTTTTTTTTTTTTTTTTTTTTTTTTTTTTTTTTTTTTTTTTTTTTTTTTTTTTTTTTTTTTTTTTTTTTTTTTTTTTTTTTTTTTTTTTTTTTTTTTTTTTTTTTTTTTTTTTTTTTTTTTTTTTTTTTTTTTTTTTTTTTTTTTTTTTTTTTTTTTTTTTTTTTTTTTTTTTTTTTTTTTTTTTTTTTTTTTTTTTTTTTTTTTTTTTTTTTTTTTTTTTTTTTTTTTTTTTTTTTTTTTTTTTTTTTTTTTTTTTTTTTTTTTTTTTTTTTTTTTTTTTTTTTTTTTTTTTTTTTTTTTTTTTTTTTTTTTTTTTTTTTTTTTTTTTTTTTTTTTTTTTTTTTTTTTTTTTTTTTTTTTTTTTTTTTTTTTTTTTTTTTTTTTTTTTTTTTTTTTTTTTTTTTTTTTTTTTTTTTTTTTTTTTTTTTTTTTTTTTTTTTTTTTTTTTTTTTTTTTTTTTTTTTTTTTTTTTTTTTTTTTTTTTTTTTTTTTTTTTTTTTTTTTTTTTTTTTTTTTTTTTTTTTTTTTTTTTTTTTTTTTTTTTTTTTTTTTTTTTTTTTTTTTTTTTTTTTTTTTTTTTTTTTTTTTTTTTTTTTTTTTTTTTTTTTTTTTTTTTTTTTTTTTTTTTTTTTTTTTTTTTTTTTTTTTTTTTTTTTTTTTTTTTTTTTTTTTTTTTTTTTTTTTTTTTTTTTTTTTTTTTTTTTTTTTTTTTTTTTTTTTTTTTTTTTTTTTTTTTTTTTTTTTTTTTTTTTTTTTTTTTTTTTTTTTTTTTTTTTTTTTTTTTTTTTTTTTTTTTTTTTTTTTTTTTTTTTTTTTTTTTTTTTTTTTTTTTTTTTTTTTTTTTTTTTTTTTTTTTTTTTTTTTTTTTTTTTTTTTTTTTTTTTTTTTTTTTTTTTTTTTTTTTTTTTTTTTTTTTTTTTTTTTTTTTTTTTTTTTTTTTTTTTTTTTTTTTTTTTTTTTTTTTTTTTTTTTTTTTTTTTTTTTTTTTTTTTTTTTTTTTTTTTTTTTTTTTTTTTTTTTTTTTTTTTTTTTTTTTTTTTTTTTTTTTTTTTTTTTTTTTTTTTTTTTTTTTTTTTTTTTTTTTTTTTTTTTTTTTTTTTTTTTTTTTTTTTTTTTTTTTTTTTTTTTTTTTTTTTTTTTTTTTTTTTTTTTTTTTTTTTTTTTTTTTTTTTTTTTTTTTTTTTTTTTTTTTTTTTTTTTTTTTTTTTTTTTTTTTTTTTTTTTTTTTTTTTTTTTTTTTTTTTTTTTTTTTTTTTTTTTTTTTTTTTTTTTTTTTTTTTTTTTTTTTTTTTTTTTTTTTTTTTTTTTTTTTTTTTTTTTTTTTTTTTTTTTTTTTTTTTTTTTTTTTTTTTTTTTTTTTTTTTTTTTTTTTTTTTTTTTTTTTTTTTTTTTTTTTTTTTTTTTTTTTTTTTTTTTTTTTTTTTTTTTTTTTTTTTTTTTTTTTTTTTTTTTTTTTTTTTTTTTTTTTTTTTTTTTTTTTTTTTTTTTTTTTTTTTTTTTTTTTTTTTTTTTTTTTTTTTTTTTTTTTTTTTTTTTTTTTTTTTTTTTTTTTTTTTTTTTTTTTTTTTTTTTTTTTTTTTTTTTTTTTTTTTTTTTTTTTTTTTTTTTTTTTTTTTTTTTTTTTTTTTTTTTTTTTTTTTTTTTTTTTTTTTTTTTTTTTTTTTTTTTTTTTTTTTTTTTTTTTTTTTTTTTTTTTTTTTTTTTTTTTTTTTTTTTTTTTTTTTTTTTTTTTTTTTTTTTTTTTTTTTTTTTTTTTTTTTTTTTTTTTTTTTTTTTTTTTTTTTTTTTTTTTTTTTTTTTTTTTTTTTTTTTTTTTTTTTTTTTTTTTTTTTTTTTTTTTTTTTTTTTTTTTTTTTTTTTTTTTTTTTTTTTTTTTTTTTTTTTTTTTTTTTTTTTTTTTTTTTTTTTTTTTTTTTTTTTTTTTTTTTTTTTTTTTTTTTTTTTTTTTTTTTTTTTTTTTTTTTTTTTTTTTTTTTTTTTTTTTTTTTTTTTTTTTTTTTTTTTTTTTTTTTTTTTTTTTTTTTTTTTTTTTTTTTTTTTTTTTTTTTTTTTTTTTTTTTTTTTTTTTTTTTTTTTTTTTTTTTTTTTTTTTTTTTTTTTTTTTTTTTTTTTTTTTTTTTTTTTTTTTTTTTTTTTTTTTTTTTTTTTTTTTTTTTTTTTTTTTTTTTTTTTTTTTTTTTTTTTTTTTTTTTTTTTTTTTTTTTTTTTTTTTTTTTTTTTTTTTTTTTTTTTTTTTTTTTTTTTTTTTTTTTTTTTTTTTTTTTTTTTTTTTTTTTTTTTTTTTTTTTTTTTTTTTTTTTTTTTTTTTTTTTTTTTTTTTTTTTTTTTTTTTTTTTTTTTTTTTTTTTTTTTTTTTTTTTTTTTTTTTTTTTTTTTTTTTTTTTTTTTTTTTTTTTTTTTTTTTTTTTTTTTTTTTTTTTTTTTTTTTTTTTTTTTTTTTTTTTTTTTTTTTTTTTTTTTTTTTTTTTTTTTTTTTTTTTTTTTTTTTTTTTTTTTTTTTTTTTTTTTTTTTTTTTTTTTTTTTTTTTTTTTTTTTTTTTTTTTTTTTTTTTTTTTTTTTTTTTTTTTTTTTTTTTTTTTTTTTTTTTTTTTTTTTTTTTTTTTTTTTTTTTTTTTTTTTTTTTTTTTTTTTTTTTTTTTTTTTTTTTTTTTTTTTTTTTTTTTTTTTTTTTTTTTTTTTTTTTTTTTTTTTTTTTTTTTTTTTTTTTTTTTTTTTTTTTTTTTTTTTTTTTTTTTTTTTTTTTTTTTTTTTTTTTTTTTTTTTTTTTTTTTTTTTTTTTTTTTTTTTTTTTTTTTTTTTTTTTTTTTTTTTTTTTTTTTTTTTTTTTTTTTTTTTTTTTTTTTTTTTTTTTTTTTTTTTTTTTTTTTTTTTTTTTTTTTTTTTTTTTTTTTTTTTTTTTTTTTTTTTTTTTTTTTTTTTTTTTTTTTTTTTTTTTTTTTTTTTTTTTTTTTTTTTTTTTTTTTTTTTTTTTTTTTTTTTTTTTTTTTTTTTTTTTTTTTTTTTTTTTTTTTTTTTTTTTTTTTTTTTTTTTTTTTTTTTTTTTTTTTTTTTTTTTTTTTTTTTTTTTTTTTTTTTTTTTTTTTTTTTTTTTTTTTTTTTTTTTTTTTTTTTTTTTTTTTTTTTTTTTTTTTTTTTTTTTTTTTTTTTTTTTTTTTTTTTTTTTTTTTTTTTTTTTTTTTTTTTTTTTTTTTTTTTTTTTTTTTTTTTTTTTTTTTTTTTTTTTTTTTTTTTTTTTTTTTTTTTTTTTTTTTTTTTTTTTTTTTTTTTTTTTTTTTTTTTTTTTTTTTTTTTTTTTTTTTTTTTTTTTTTTTTTTTTTTTTTTTTTTTTTTTTTTTTTTTTTTTTTTTTTTTTTTTTTTTTTTTTTTTTTTTTTTTTTTTTTTTTTTTTTTTTTTTTTTTTTTTTTTTTTTTTTTTTTTTTTTTTTTTTTTTTTTTTTTTTTTTTTTTTTTTTTTTTTTTTTTTTTTTTTTTTTTTTTTTTTTTTTTTTTTTTTTTTTTTTTTTTTTTTTTTTTTTTTTTTTTTTTTTTTTTTTTTTTTTTTTTTTTTTTTTTTTTTTTTTTTTTTTTTTTTTTTTTTTTTTTTTTTTTTTTTTTTTTTTTTTTTTTTTTTTTTTTTTTTTTTTTTTTTTTTTTTTTTTTTTTTTTTTTTTTTTTTTTTTTTTTTTTTTTTTTTTTTTTTTTTTTTTTTTTTTTTTTTTTTTTTTTTTTTTTTTTTTTTTTTTTTTTTTTTTTTTTTTTTTTTTTTTTTTTTTTTTTTTTTTTTTTTTTTTTTTTTTTTTTTTTTTTTTTTTTTTTTTTTTTTTTTTTTTTTTTTTTTTTTTTTTTTTTTTTTTTTTTTTTTTTTTTTTTTTTTTTTTTTTTTTTTTTTTTTTTTTTTTTTTTTTTTTTTTTTTTTTTTTTTTTTTTTTTTTTTTTTTTTTTTTTTTTTTTTTTTTTTTTTTTTTTTTTTTTTTTTTTTTTTTTTTTTTTTTTTTTTTTTTTTTTTTTTTTTTTTTTTTTTTTTTTTTTTTTTTTTTTTTTTTTTTTTTTTTTTTTTTTTTTTTTTTTTTTTTTTTTTTTTTTTTTTTTTTTTTTTTTTTTTTTTTTTTTTTTTTTTTTTTTTTTTTTTTTTTTTTTTTTTTTTTTTTTTTTTTTTTTTTTTTTTTTTTTTTTTTTTTTTTTTTTTTTTTTTTTTTTTTTTTTTTTTTTTTTTTTTTTTTTTTTTTTTTTTTTTTTTTTTTTTTTTTTTTTTTTTTTTTTTTTTTTTTTTTTTTTTTTTTTTTTTTTTTTTTTTTTTTTTTTTTTTTTTTTTTTTTTTTTTTTTTTTTTTTTTTTTTTTTTTTTTTTTTTTTTTTTTTTTTTTTTTTTTTTTTTTTTTTTTTTTTTTTTTTTTTTTTTTTTTTTTTTTTTTTTTTTTTTTTTTTTTTTTTTTTTTTTTTTTTTTTTTTTTTTTTTTTTTTTTTTTTTTTTTTTTTTTTTTTTTTTTTTTTTTTTTTTTTTTTTTTTTTTTTTTTTTTTTTTTTTTTTTTTTTTTTTTTTTTTTTTTTTTTTTTTTTTTTTTTTTTTTTTTTTTTTTTTTTTTTTTTTTTTTTTTTTTTTTTTTTTTTTTTTTTTTTTTTTTTTTTTTTTTTTTTTTTTTTTTTTTTTTTTTTTTTTTTTTTTTTTTTTTTTTTTTTTTTTTTTTTTTTTTTTTTTTTTTTTTTTTTTTTTTTTTTTTTTTTTTTTTTTTTTTTTTTTTTTTTTTTTTTTTTTTTTTTTTTTTTTTTTTTTTTTTTTTTTTTTTTTTTTTTTTTTTTTTTTTTTTTTTTTTTTTTTTTTTTTTTTTTTTTTTTTTTTTTTTTTTTTTTTTTTTTTTTTTTTTTTTTTTTTTTTTTTTTTTTTTTTTTTTTTTTTTTTTTTTTTTTTTTTTTTTTTTTTTTTTTTTTTTTTTTTTTTTTTTTTTTTTTTTTTTTTTTTTTTTTTTTTTTTTTTTTTTTTTTTTTTTTTTTTTTTTTTTTTTTTTTTTTTTTTTTTTTTTTTTTTTTTTTTTTTTTTTTTTTTTTTTTTTTTTTTTTTTTTTTTTTTTTTTTTTTTTTTTTTTTTTTTTTTTTTTTTTTTTTTTTTTTTTTTTTTTTTTTTTTTTTTTTTTTTTTTTTTTTTTTTTTTTTTTTTTTTTTTTTTTTTTTTTTTTTTTTTTTTTTTTTTTTTTTTTTTTTTTTTTTTTTTTTTTTTTTTTTTTTTTTTTTTTTTTTTTTTTTTTTTTTTTTTTTTTTTTTTTTTTTTTTTTTTTTTTTTTTTTTTTTTTTTTTTTTTTTTTTTTTTTTTTTTTTTTTTTTTTTTTTTTTTTTTTTTTTTTTTTTTTTTTTTTTTTTTTTTTTTTTTTTTTTTTTTTTTTTTTTTTTTTTTTTTTTTTTTTTTTTTTTTTTTTTTTTTTTTTTTTTTTTTTTTTTTTTTTTTTTTTTTTTTTTTTTTTTTTTTTTTTTTTTTTTTTTTTTTTTTTTTTTTTTTTTTTTTTTTTTTTTTTTTTTTTTTTTTTTTTTTTTTTTTTTTTTTTTTTTTTTTTTTTTTTTTTTTTTTTTTTTTTTTTTTTTTTTTTTTTTTTTTTTTTTTTTTTTTTTTTTTTTTTTTTTTTTTTTTTTTTTTTTTTTTTTTTTTTTTTTTTTTTTTTTTTTTTTTTTTTTTTTTTTTTTTTTTTTTTTTTTTTTTTTTTTTTTTTTTTTTTTTTTTTTTTTTTTTTTTTTTTTTTTTTTTTTTTTTTTTTTTTTTTTTTTTTTTTTTTTTTTTTTTTTTTTTTTTTTTTTTTTTTTTTTTTTTTTTTTTTTTTTTTTTTTTTTTTTTTTTTTTTTTTTTTTTTTTTTTTTTTTTTTTTTTTTTTTTTTTTTTTTTTTTTTTTTTTTTTTTTTTTTTTTTTTTTTTTTTTTTTTTTTTTTTTTTTTTTTTTTTTTTTTTTTTTTTTTTTTTTTTTTTTTTTTTTTTTTTTTTTTTTTTTTTTTTTTTTTTTTTTTTTTTTTTTTTTTTTTTTTTTTTTTTTTTTTTTTTTTTTTTTTTTTTTTTTTTTTTTTTTTTTTTTTTTTTTTTTTTTTTTTTTTTTTTTTTTTTTTTTTTTTTTTTTTTTTTTTTTTTTTTTTTTTTTTTTTTTTTTTTTTTTTTTTTTTTTTTTTTTTTTTTTTTTTTTTTTTTTTTTTTTTTTTTTTTTTTTTTTTTTTTTTTTTTTTTTTTTTTTTTTTTTTTTTTTTTTTTTTTTTTTTTTTTTTTTTTTTTTTTTTTTTTTTTTTTTTTTTTTTTTTTTTTTTTTTTTTTTTTTTTTTTTTTTTTTTTTTTTTTTTTTTTTTTTTTTTTTTTTTTTTTTTTTTTTTTTTTTTTTTTTTTTTTTTTTTTTTTTTTTTTTTTTTTTTTTTTTTTTTTTTTTTTTTTTTTTTTTTTTTTTTTTTTTTTTTTTTTTTTTTTTTTTTTTTTTTTTTTTTTTTTTTTTTTTTTTTTTTTTTTTTTTTTTTTTTTTTTTTTTTTTTTTTTTTTTTTTTTTTTTTTTTTTTTTTTTTTTTTTTTTTTTTTTTTTTTTTTTTTTTTTTTTTTTTTTTTTTTTTTTTTTTTTTTTTTTTTTTTTTTTTTTTTTTTTTTTTTTTTTTTTTTTTTTTTTTTTTTTTTTTTTTTTTTTTTTTTTTTTTTTTTTTTTTTTTTTTTTTTTTTTTTTTTTTTTTTTTTTTTTTTTTTTTTTTTTTTTTTTTTTTTTTTTTTTTTTTTTTTTTTTTTTTTTTTTTTTTTTTTTTTTTTTTTTTTTTTTTTTTTTTTTTTTTTTTTTTTTTTTTTTTTTTTTTTTTTTTTTTTTTTTTTTTTTTTTTTTTTTTTTTTTTTTTTTTTTTTTTTTTTTTTTTTTTTTTTTTTTTTTTTTTTTTTTTTTTTTTTTTTTTTTTTTTTTTTTTTTTTTTTTTTTTTTTTTTTTTTTTTTTTTTTTTTTTTTTTTTTTTTTTTTTTTTTTTTTTTTTTTTTTTTTTTTTTTTTTTTTTTTTTTTTTTTTTTTTTTTTTTTTTTTTTTTTTTTTTTTTTTTTTTTTTTTTTTTTTTTTTTTTTTTTTTTTTTTTTTTTTTTTTTTTTTTTTTTTTTTTTTTTTTTTTTTTTTTTTTTTTTTTTTTTTTTTTTTTTTTTTTTTTTTTTTTTTTTTTTTTTTTTTTTTTTTTTTTTTTTTTTTTTTTTTTTTTTTTTTTTTTTTTTTTTTTTTTTTTTTTTTTTTTTTTTTTTTTTTTTTTTTTTTTTTTTTTTTTTTTTTTTTTTTTTTTTTTTTTTTTTTTTTTTTTTTTTTTTTTTTTTTTTTTTTTTTTTTTTTTTTTTTTTTTTTTTTTTTTTTTTTTTTTTTTTTTTTTTTTTTTTTTTTTTTTTTTTTTTTTTTTTTTTTTTTTTTTTTTTTTTTTTTTTTTTTTTTTTTTTTTTTTTTTTTTTTTTTTTTTTTTTTTTTTTTTTTTTTTTTTTTTTTTTTTTTTTTTTTTTTTTTTTTTTTTTTTTTTTTTTTTTTTTTTTTTTTTTTTTTTTTTTTTTTTTTTTTTTTTTTTTTTTTTTTTTTTTTTTTTTTTTTTTTTTTTTTTTTTTTTTTTTTTTTTTTTTTTTTTTTTTTTTTTTTTTTTTTTTTTTTTTTTTTTTTTTTTTTTTTTTTTTTTTTTTTTTTTTTTTTTTTTTTTTTTTTTTTTTTTTTTTTTTTTTTTTTTTTTTTTTTTTTTTTTTTTTTTTTTTTTTTTTTTTTTTTTTTTTTTTTTTTTTTTTTTTTTTTTTTTTTTTTTTTTTTTTTTTTTTTTTTTTTTTTTTTTTTTTTTTTTTTTTTTTTTTTTTTTTTTTTTTTTTTTTTTTTTTTTTTTTTTTTTTTTTTTTTTTTTTTTTTTTTTTTTTTTTTTTTTTTTTTTTTTTTTTTTTTTTTTTTTTTTTTTTTTTTTTTTTTTTTTTTTTTTTTTTTTTTTTTTTTTTTTTTTTTTTTTTTTTTTTTTTTTTTTTTTTTTTTTTTTTTTTTTTTTTTTTTTTTTTTTTTTTTTTTTTTTTTTTTTTTTTTTTTTTTTTTTTTTTTTTTTTTTTTTTTTTTTTTTTTTTTTTTTTTTTTTTTTTTTTTTTTTTTTTTTTTTTTTTTTTTTTTTTTTTTTTTTTTTTTTTTTTTTTTTTTTTTTTTTTTTTTTTTTTTTTTTTTTTTTTTTTTTTTTTTTTTTTTTTTTTTTTTTTTTTTTTTTTTTTTTTTTTTTTTTTTTTTTTTTTTTTTTTTTTTTTTTTTTTTTTTTTTTTTTTTTTTTTTTTTTTTTTTTTTTTTTTTTTTTTTTTTTTTTTTTTTTTTTTTTTTTTTTTTTTTTTTTTTTTTTTTTTTTTTTTTTTTTTTTTTTTTTTTTTTTTTTTTTTTTTTTTTTTTTTTTTTTTTTTTTTTTTTTTTTTTTTTTTTTTTTTTTTTTTTTTTTTTTTTTTTTTTTTTTTTTTTTTTTTTTTTTTTTTTTTTTTTTTTTTTTTTTTTTTTTTTTTTTTTTTTTTTTTTTTTTTTTTTTTTTTTTTTTTTTTTTTTTTTTTTTTTTTTTTTTTTTTTTTTTTTTTTTTTTTTTTTTTTTTTTTTTTTTTTTTTTTTTTTTTTTTTTTTTTTTTTTTTTTTTTTTTTTTTTTTTTTTTTTTTTTTTTTTTTTTTTTTTTTTTTTTTTTTTTTTTTTTTTTTTTTTTTTTTTTTTTTTTTTTTTTTTTTTTTTTTTTTTTTTTTTTTTTTTTTTTTTTTTTTTTTTTTTTTTTTTTTTTTTTTTTTTTTTTTTTTTTTTTTTTTTTTTTTTTTTTTTTTTTTTTTTTTTTTTTTTTTTTTTTTTTTTTTTTTTTTTTTTTTTTTTTTTTTTTTTTTTTTTTTTTTTTTTTTTTTTTTTTTTTTTTTTTTTTTTTTTTTTTTTTTTTTTTTTTTTTTTTTTTTTTTTTTTTTTTTTTTTTTTTTTTTTTTTTTTTTTTTTTTTTTTTTTTTTTTTTTTTTTTTTTTTTTTTTTTTTTTTTTTTTTTTTTTTTTTTTTTTTTTTTTTTTTTTTTTTTTTTTTTTTTTTTTTTTTTTTTTTTTTTTTTTTTTTTTTTTTTTTTTTTTTTTTTTTTTTTTTTTTTTTTTTTTTTTTTTTTTTTTTTTTTTTTTTTTTTTTTTTTTTTTTTTTTTTTTTTTTTTTTTTTTTTTTTTTTTTTTTTTTTTTTTTTTTTTTTTTTTTTTTTTTTTTTTTTTTTTTTTTTTTTTTTTTTTTTTTTTTTTTTTTTTTTTTTTTTTTTTTTTTTTTTTTTTTTTTTTTTTTTTTTTTTTTTTTTTTTTTTTTTTTTTTTTTTTTTTTTTTTTTTTTTTTTTTTTTTTTTTTTTTTTTTTTTTTTTTTTTTTTTTTTTTTTTTTTTTTTTTTTTTTTTTTTTTTTTTTTTTTTTTTTTTTTTTTTTTTTTTTTTTTTTTTTTTTTTTTTTTTTTTTTTTTTTTTTTTTTTTTTTTTTTTTTTTTTTTTTTTTTTTTTTTTTTTTTTTTTTTTTTTTTTTTTTTTTTTTTTTTTTTTTTTTTTTTTTTTTTTTTTTTTTTTTTTTTTTTTTTTTTTTTTTTTTTTTTTTTTTTTTTTTTTTTTTTTTTTTTTTTTTTTTTTTTTTTTTTTTTTTTTTTTTTTTTTTTTTTTTTTTTTTTTTTTTTTTTTTTTTTTTTTTTTTTTTTTTTTTTTTTTTTTTTTTTTTTTTTTTTTTTTTTTTTTTTTTTTTTTTTTTTTTTTTTTTTTTTTTTTTTTTTTTTTTTTTTTTTTTTTTTTTTTTTTTTTTTTTTTTTTTTTTTTTTTTTTTTTTTTTTTTTTTTTTTTTTTTTTTTTTTTTTTTTTTTTTTTTTTTTTTTTTTTTTTTTTTTTTTTTTTTTTTTTTTTTTTTTTTTTTTTTTTTTTTTTTTTTTTTTTTTTTTTTTTTTTTTTTTTTTTTTTTTTTTTTTTTTTTTTTTTTTTTTTTTTTTTTTTTTTTTTTTTTTTTTTTTTTTTTTTTTTTTTTTTTTTTTTTTTTTTTTTTTTTTTTTTTTTTTTTTTTTTTTTTTTTTTTTTTTTTTTTTTTTTTTTTTTTTTTTTTTTTTTTTTTTTTTTTTTTTTTTTTTTTTTTTTTTTTTTTTTTTTTTTTTTTTTTTTTTTTTTTTTTTTTTTTTTTTTTTTTTTTTTTTTTTTTTTTTTTTTTTTTTTTTTTTTTTTTTTTTTTTTTTTTTTTTTTTTTTTTTTTTTTTTTTTTTTTTTTTTTTTTTTTTTTTTTTTTTTTTTTTTTTTTTTTTTTTTTTTTTTTTTTTTTTTTTTTTTTTTTTTTTTTTTTTTTTTTTTTTTTTTTTTTTTTTTTTTTTTTTTTTTTTTTTTTTTTTTTTTTTTTTTTTTTTTTTTTTTTTTTTTTTTTTTTTTTTTTTTTTTTTTTTTTTTTTTTTTTTTTTTTTTTTTTTTTTTTTTTTTTTTTTTTTTTTTTTTTTTTTTTTTTTTTTTTTTTTTTTTTTTTTTTTTTTTTTTTTTTTTTTTTTTTTTTTTTTTTTTTTTTTTTTTTTTTTTTTTTTTTTTTTTTTTTTTTTTTTTTTTTTTTTTTTTTTTTTTTTTTTTTTTTTTTTTTTTTTTTTTTTTTTTTTTTTTTTTTTTTTTTTTTTTTTTTTTTTTTTTTTTTTTTTTTTTTTTTTTTTTTTTTTTTTTTTTTTTTTTTTTTTTTTTTTTTTTTTTTTTTTTTTTTTTTTTTTTTTTTTTTTTTTTTTTTTTTTTTTTTTTTTTTTTTTTTTTTTTTTTTTTTTTTTTTTTTTTTTTTTTTTTTTTTTTTTTTTTTTTTTTTTTTTTTTTTTTTTTTTTTTTTTTTTTTTTTTTTTTTTTTTTTTTTTTTTTTTTTTTTTTTTTTTTTTTTTTTTTTTTTTTTTTTTTTTTTTTTTTTTTTTTTTTTTTTTTTTTTTTTTTTTTTTTTTTTTTTTTTTTTTTTTTTTTTTTTTTTTTTTTTTTTTTTTTTTTTTTTTTTTTTTTTTTTTTTTTTTTTTTTTTTTTTTTTTTTTTTTTTTTTTTTTTTTTTTTTTTTTTTTTTTTTTTTTTTTTTTTTTTTTTTTTTTTTTTTTTTTTTTTTTTTTTTTTTTTTTTTTTTTTTTTTTTTTTTTTTTTTTTTTTTTTTTTTTTTTTTTTTTTTTTTTTTTTTTTTTTTTTTTTTTTTTTTTTTTTTTTTTTTTTTTTTTTTTTTTTTTTTTTTTTTTTTTTTTTTTTTTTTTTTTTTTTTTTTTTTTTTTTTTTTTTTTTTTTTTTTTTTTTTTTTTTTTTTTTTTTTTTTTTTTTTTTTTTTTTTTTTTTTTTTTTTTTTTTTTTTTTTTTTTTTTTTTTTTTTTTTTTTTTTTTTTTTTTTTTTTTTTTTTTTTTTTTTTTTTTTTTTTTTTTTTTTTTTTTTTTTTTTTTTTTTTTTTTTTTTTTTTTTTTTTTTTTTTTTTTTTTTTTTTTTTTTTTTTTTTTTTTTTTTTTTTTTTTTTTTTTTTTTTTTTTTTTTTTTTTTTTTTTTTTTTTTTTTTTTTTTTTTTTTTTTTTTTTTTTTTTTTTTTTTTTTTTTTTTTTTTTTTTTTTTTTTTTTTTTTTTTTTTTTTTTTTTTTTTTTTTTTTTTTTTTTTTTTTTTTTTTTTTTTTTTTTTTTTTTTTTTTTTTTTTTTTTTTTTTTTTTTTTTTTTTTTTTTTTTTTTTTTTTTTTTTTTTTTTTTTTTTTTTTTTTTTTTTTTTTTTTTTTTTTTTTTTTTTTTTTTTTTTTTTTTTTTTTTTTTTTTTTTTTTTTTTTTTTTTTTTTTTTTTTTTTTTTTTTTTTTTTTTTTTTTTTTTTTTTTTTTTTTTTTTTTTTTTTTTTTTTTTTTTTTTTTTTTTTTTTTTTTTTTTTTTTTTTTTTTTTTTTTTTTTTTTTTTTTTTTTTTTTTTTTTTTTTTTTTTTTTTTTTTTTTTTTTTTTTTTTTTTTTTTTTTTTTTTTTTTTTTTTTTTTTTTTTTTTTTTTTTTTTTTTTTTTTTTTTTTTTTTTTTTTTTTTTTTTTTTTTTTTTTTTTTTTTTTTTTTTTTTTTTTTTTTTTTTTTTTTTTTTTTTTTTTTTTTTTTTTTTTTTTTTTTTTTTTTTTTTTTTTTTTTTTTTTTTTTTTTTTTTTTTTTTTTTTTTTTTTTTTTTTTTTTTTTTTTTTTTTTTTTTTTTTTTTTTTTTTTTTTTTTTTTTTTTTTTTTTTTTTTTTTTTTTTTTTTTTTTTTTTTTTTTTTTTTTTTTTTTTTTTTTTTTTTTTTTTTTTTTTTTTTTTTTTTTTTTTTTTTTTTTTTTTTTTTTTTTTTTTTTTTTTTTTTTTTTTTTTTTTTTTTTTTTTTTTTTTTTTTTTTTTTTTTTTTTTTTTTTTTTTTTTTTTTTTTTTTTTTTTTTTTTTTTTTTTTTTTTTTTTTTTTTTTTTTTTTTTTTTTTTTTTTTTTTTTTTTTTTTTTTTTTTTTTTTTTTTTTTTTTTTTTTTTTTTTTTTTTTTTTTTTTTTTTTTTTTTTTTTTTTTTTTTTTTTTTTTTTTTTTTTTTTTTTTTTTTTTTTTTTTTTTTTTTTTTTTTTTTTTTTTTTTTTTTTTTTTTTTTTTTTTTTTTTTTTTTTTTTTTTTTTTTTTTTTTTTTTTTTTTTTTTTTTTTTTTTTTTTTTTTTTTTTTTTTTTTTTTTTTTTTTTTTTTTTTTTTTTTTTTTTTTTTTTTTTTTTTTTTTTTTTTTTTTTTTTTTTTTTTTTTTTTTTTTTTTTTTTTTTTTTTTTTTTTTTTTTTTTTTTTTTTTTTTTTTTTTTTTTTTTTTTTTTTTTTTTTTTTTTTTTTTTTTTTTTTTTTTTTTTTTTTTTTTTTTTTTTTTTTTTTTTTTTTTTTTTTTTTTTTTTTTTTTTTTTTTTTTTTTTTTTTTTTTTTTTTTTTTTTTTTTTTTTTTTTTTTTTTTTTTTTTTTTTTTTTTTTTTTTTTTTTTTTTTTTTTTTTTTTTTTTTTTTTTTTTTTTTTTTTTTTTTTTTTTTTTTTTTTTTTTTTTTTTTTTTTTTTTTTTTTTTTTTTTTTTTTTTTTTTTTTTTTTTTTTTTTTTTTTTTTTTTTTTTTTTTTTTTTTTTTTTTTTTTTTTTTTTTTTTTTTTTTTTTTTTTTTTTTTTTTTTTTTTTTTTTTTTTTTTTTTTTTTTTTTTTTTTTTTTTTTTTTTTTTTTTTTTTTTTTTTTTTTTTTTTTTTTTTTTTTTTTTTTTTTTTTTTTTTTTTTTTTTTTTTTTTTTTTTTTTTTTTTTTTTTTTTTTTTTTTTTTTTTTTTTTTTTTTTTTTTTTTTTTTTTTTTTTTTTTTTTTTTTTTTTTTTTTTTTTTTTTTTTTTTTTTTTTTTTTTTTTTTTTTTTTTTTTTTTTTTTTTTTTTTTTTTTTTTTTTTTTTTTTTTTTTTTTTTTTTTTTTTTTTTTTTTTTTTTTTTTTTTTTTTTTTTTTTTTTTTTTTTTTTTTTTTTTTTTTTTTTTTTTTTTTTTTTTTTTTTTTTTTTTTTTTTTTTTTTTTTTTTTTTTTTTTTTTTTTTTTTTTTTTTTTTTTTTTTTTTTTTTTTTTTTTTTTTTTTTTTTTTTTTTTTTTTTTTTTTTTTTTTTTTTTTTTTTTTTTTTTTTTTTTTTTTTTTTTTTTTTTTTTTTTTTTTTTTTTTTTTTTTTTTTTTTTTTTTTTTTTTTTTTTTTTTTTTTTTTTTTTTTTTTTTTTTTTTTTTTTTTTTTTTTTTTTTTTTTTTTTTTTTTTTTTTTTTTTTTTTTTTTTTTTTTTTTTTTTTTTTTTTTTTTTTTTTTTTTTTTTTTTTTTTTTTTTTTTTTTTTTTTTTTTTTTTTTTTTTTTTTTTTTTTTTTTTTTTTTTTTTTTTTTTTTTTTTTTTTTTTTTTTTTTTTTTTTTTTTTTTTTTTTTTTTTTTTTTTTTTTTTTTTTTTTTTTTTTTTTTTTTTTTTTTTTTTTTTTTTTTTTTTTTTTTTTTTTTTTTTTTTTTTTTTTTTTTTTTTTTTTTTTTTTTTTTTTTTTTTTTTTTTTTTTTTTTTTTTTTTTTTTTTTTTTTTTTTTTTTTTTTTTTTTTTTTTTTTTTTTTTTTTTTTTTTTTTTTTTTTTTTTTTTTTTTTTTTTTTTTTTTTTTTTTTTTTTTTTTTTTTTTTTTTTTTTTTTTTTTTTTTTTTTTTTTTTTTTTTTTTTTTTTTTTTTTTTTTTTTTTTTTTTTTTTTTTTTTTTTTTTTTTTTTTTTTTTTTTTTTTTTTTTTTTTTTTTTTTTTTTTTTTTTTTTTTTTTTTTTTTTTTTTTTTTTTTTTTTTTTTTTTTTTTTTTTTTTTTTTTTTTTTTTTTTTTTTTTTTTTTTTTTTTTTTTTTTTTTTTTTTTTTTTTTTTTTTTTTTTTTTTTTTTTTTTTTTTTTTTTTTTTTTTTTTTTTTTTTTTTTTTTTTTTTTTTTTTTTTTTTTTTTTTTTTTTTTTTTTTTTTTTTTTTTTTTTTTTTTTTTTTTTTTTTTTTTTTTTTTTTTTTTTTTTTTTTTTTTTTTTTTTTTTTTTTTTTTTTTTTTTTTTTTTTTTTTTTTTTTTTTTTTTTTTTTTTTTTTTTTTTTTTTTTTTTTTTTTTTTTTTTTTTTTTTTTTTTTTTTTTTTTTTTTTTTTTTTTTTTTTTTTTTTTTTTTTTTTTTTTTTTTTTTTTTTTTTTTTTTTTTTTTTTTTTTTTTTTTTTTTTTTTTTTTTTTTTTTTTTTTTTTTTTTTTTTTTTTTTTTTTTTTTTTTTTTTTTTTTTTTTTTTTTTTTTTTTTTTTTTTTTTTTTTTTTTTTTTTTTTTTTTTTTTTTTTTTTTTTTTTTTTTTTTTTTTTTTTTTTTTTTTTTTTTTTTTTTTTTTTTTTTTTTTTTTTTTTTTTTTTTTTTTTTTTTTTTTTTTTTTTTTTTTTTTTTTTTTTTTTTTTTTTTTTTTTTTTTTTTTTTTTTTTTTTTTTTTTTTTTTTTTTTTTTTTTTTTTTTTTTTTTTTTTTTTTTTTTTTTTTTTTTTTTTTTTTTTTTTTTTTTTTTTTTTTTTTTTTTTTTTTTTTTTTTTTTTTTTTTTTTTTTTTTTTTTTTTTTTTTTTTTTTTTTTTTTTTTTTTTTTTTTTTTTTTTTTTTTTTTTTTTTTTTTTTTTTTTTTTTTTTTTTTTTTTTTTTTTTTTTTTTTTTTTTTTTTTTTTTTTTTTTTTTTTTTTTTTTTTTTTTTTTTTTTTTTTTTTTTTTTTTTTTTTTTTTTTTTTTTTTTTTTTTTTTTTTTTTTTTTTTTTTTTTTTTTTTTTTTTTTTTTTTTTTTTTTTTTTTTTTTTTTTTTTTTTTTTTTTTTTTTTTTTTTTTTTTTTTTTTTTTTTTTTTTTTTTTTTTTTTTTTTTTTTTTTTTTTTTTTTTTTTTTTTTTTTTTTTTTTTTTTTTTTTTTTTTTTTTTTTTTTTTTTTTTTTTTTTTTTTTTTTTTTTTTTTTTTTTTTTTTTTTTTTTTTTTTTTTTTTTTTTTTTTTTTTTTTTTTTTTTTTTTTTTTTTTTTTTTTTTTTTTTTTTTTTTTTTTTTTTTTTTTTTTTTTTTTTTTTTTTTTTTTTTTTTTTTTTTTTTTTTTTTTTTTTTTTTTTTTTTTTTTTTTTTTTTTTTTTTTTTTTTTTTTTTTTTTTTTTTTTTTTTTTTTTTTTTTTTTTTTTTTTTTTTTTTTTTTTTTTTTTTTTTTTTTTTTTTTTTTTTTTTTTTTTTTTTTTTTTTTTTTTTTTTTTTTTTTTTTTTTTTTTTTTTTTTTTTTTTTTTTTTTTTTTTTTTTTTTTTTTTTTTTTTTTTTTTTTTTTTTTTTTTTTTTTTTTTTTTTTTTTTTTTTTTTTTTTTTTTTTTTTTTTTTTTTTTTTTTTTTTTTTTTTTTTTTTTTTTTTTTTTTTTTTTTTTTTTTTTTTTTTTTTTTTTTTTTTTTTTTTTTTTTTTTTTTTTTTTTTTTTTTTTTTTTTTTTTTTTTTTTTTTTTTTTTTTTTTTTTTTTTTTTTTTTTTTTTTTTTTTTTTTTTTTTTTTTTTTTTTTTTTTTTTTTTTTTTTTTTTTTTTTTTTTTTTTTTTTTTTTTTTTTTTTTTTTTTTTTTTTTTTTTTTTTTTTTTTTTTTTTTTTTTTTTTTTTTTTTTTTTTTTTTTTTTTTTTTTTTTTTTTTTTTTTTTTTTTTTTTTTTTTTTTTTTTTTTTTTTTTTTTTTTTTTTTTTTTTTTTTTTTTTTTTTTTTTTTTTTTTTTTTTTTTTTTTTTTTTTTTTTTTTTTTTTTTTTTTTTTTTTTTTTTTTTTTTTTTTTTTTTTTTTTTTTTTTTTTTTTTTTTTTTTTTTTTTTTTTTTTTTTTTTTTTTTTTTTTTTTTTTTTTTTTTTTTTTTTTTTTTTTTTTTTTTTTTTTTTTTTTTTTTTTTTTTTTTTTTTTTTTTTTTTTTTTTTTTTTTTTTTTTTTTTTTTTTTTTTTTTTTTTTTTTTTTTTTTTTTTTTTTTTTTTTTTTTTTTTTTTTTTTTTTTTTTTTTTTTTTTTTTTTTTTTTTTTTTTTTTTTTTTTTTTTTTTTTTTTTTTTTTTTTTTTTTTTTTTTTTTTTTTTTTTTTTTTTTTTTTTTTTTTTTTTTTTTTTTTTTTTTTTTTTTTTTTTTTTTTTTTTTTTTTTTTTTTTTTTTTTTTTTTTTTTTTTTTTTTTTTTTTTTTTTTTTTTTTTTTTTTTTTTTTTTTTTTTTTTTTTTTTTTTTTTTTTTTTTTTTTTTTTTTTTTTTTTTTTTTTTTTTTTTTTTTTTTTTTTTTTTTTTTTTTTTTTTTTTTTTTTTTTTTTTTTTTTTTTTTTTTTTTTTTTTTTTTTTTTTTTTTTTTTTTTTTTTTTTTTTTTTTTTTTTTTTTTTTTTTTTTTTTTTTTTTTTTTTTTTTTTTTTTTTTTTTTTTTTTTTTTTTTTTTTTTTTTTTTTTTTTTTTTTTTTTTTTTTTTTTTTTTTTTTTTTTTTTTTTTTTTTTTTTTTTTTTTTTTTTTTTTTTTTTTTTTTTTTTTTTTTTTTTTTTTTTTTTTTTTTTTTTTTTTTTTTTTTTTTTTTTTTTTTTTTTTTTTTTTTTTTTTTTTTTTTTTTTTTTTTTTTTTTTTTTTTTTTTTTTTTTTTTTTTTTTTTTTTTTTTTTTTTTTTTTTTTTTTTTTTTTTTTTTTTTTTTTTTTTTTTTTTTTTTTTTTTTTTTTTTTTTTTTTTTTTTTTTTTTTTTTTTTTTTTTTTTTTTTTTTTTTTTTTTTTTTTTTTTTTTTTTTTTTTTTTTTTTTTTTTTTTTTTTTTTTTTTTTTTTTTTTTTTTTTTTTTTTTTTTTTTTTTTTTTTTTTTTTTTTTTTTTTTTTTTTTTTTTTTTTTTTTTTTTTTTTTTTTTTTTTTTTTTTTTTTTTTTTTTTTTTTTTTTTTTTTTTTTTTTTTTTTTTTTTTTTTTTTTTTTTTTTTTTTTTTTTTTTTTTTTTTTTTTTTTTTTTTTTTTTTTTTTTTTTTTTTTTTTTTTTTTTTTTTTTTTTTTTTTTTTTTTTTTTTTTTTTTTTTTTTTTTTTTTTTTTTTTTTTTTTTTTTTTTTTTTTTTTTTTTTTTTTTTTTTTTTTTTTTTTTTTTTTTTTTTTTTTTTTTTTTTTTTTTTTTTTTTTTTTTTTTTTTTTTTTTTTTTTTTTTTTTTTTTTTTTTTTTTTTTTTTTTTTTTTTTTTTTTTTTTTTTTTTTTTTTTTTTTTTTTTTTTTTTTTTTTTTTTTTTTTTTTTTTTTTTTTTTTTTTTTTTTTTTTTTTTTTTTTTTTTTTTTTTTTTTTTTTTTTTTTTTTTTTTTTTTTTTTTTTTTTTTTTTTTTTTTTTTTTTTTTTTTTTTTTTTTTTTTTTTTTTTTTTTTTTTTTTTTTTTTTTTTTTTTTTTTTTTTTTTTTTTTTTTTTTTTTTTTTTTTTTTTTTTTTTTTTTTTTTTTTTTTTTTTTTTTTTTTTTTTTTTTTTTTTTTTTTTTTTTTTTTTTTTTTTTTTTTTTTTTTTTTTTTTTTTTTTTTTTTTTTTTTTTTTTTTTTTTTTTTTTTTTTTTTTTTTTTTTTTTTTTTTTTTTTTTTTTTTTTTTTTTTTTTTTTTTTTTTTTTTTTTTTTTTTTTTTTTTTTTTTTTTTTTTTTTTTTTTTTTTTTTTTTTTTTTTTTTTTTTTTTTTTTTTTTTTTTTTTTTTTTTTTTTTTTTTTTTTTTTTTTTTTTTTTTTTTTTTTTTTTTTTTTTTTTTTTTTTTTTTTTTTTTTTTTTTTTTTTTTTTTTTTTTTTTTTTTTTTTTTTTTTTTTTTTTTTTTTTTTTTTTTTTTTTTTTTTTTTTTTTTTTTTTTTTTTTTTTTTTTTTTTTTTTTTTTTTTTTTTTTTTTTTTTTTTTTTTTTTTTTTTTTTTTTTTTTTTTTTTTTTTTTTTTTTTTTTTTTTTTTTTTTTTTTTTTTTTTTTTTTTTTTTTTTTTTTTTTTTTTTTTTTTTTTTTTTTTTTTTTTTTTTTTTTTTTTTTTTTTTTTTTTTTTTTTTTTTTTTTTTTTTTTTTTTTTTTTTTTTTTTTTTTTTTTTTTTTTTTTTTTTTTTTTTTTTTTTTTTTTTTTTTTTTTTTTTTTTTTTTTTTTTTTTTTTTTTTTTTTTTTTTTTTTTTTTTTTTTTTTTTTTTTTTTTTTTTTTTTTTTTTTTTTTTTTTTTTTTTTTTTTTTTTTTTTTTTTTTTTTTTTTTTTTTTTTTTTTTTTTTTTTTTTTTTTTTTTTTTTTTTTTTTTTTTTTTTTTTTTTTTTTTTTTTTTTTTTTTTTTTTTTTTTTTTTTTTTTTTTTTTTTTTTTTTTTTTTTTTTTTTTTTTTTTTTTTTTTTTTTTTTTTTTTTTTTTTTTTTTTTTTTTTTTTTTTTTTTTTTTTTTTTTTTTTTTTTTTTTTTTTTTTTTTTTTTTTTTTTTTTTTTTTTTTTTTTTTTTTTTTTTTTTTTTTTTTTTTTTTTTTTTTTTTTTTTTTTTTTTTTTTTTTTTTTTTTTTTTTTTTTTTTTTTTTTTTTTTTTTTTTTTTTTTTTTTTTTTTTTTTTTTTTTTTTTTTTTTTTTTTTTTTTTTTTTTTTTTTTTTTTTTTTTTTTTTTTTTTTTTTTTTTTTTTTTTTTTTTTTTTTTTTTTTTTTTTTTTTTTTTTTTTTTTTTTTTTTTTTTTTTTTTTTTTTTTTTTTTTTTTTTTTTTTTTTTTTTTTTTTTTTTTTTTTTTTTTTTTTTTTTTTTTTTTTTTTTTTTTTTTTTTTTTTTTTTTTTTTTTTTTTTTTTTTTTTTTTTTTTTTTTTTTTTTTTTTTTTTTTTTTTTTTTTTTTTTTTTTTTTTTTTTTTTTTTTTTTTTTTTTTTTTTTTTTTTTTTTTTTTTTTTTTTTTTTTTTTTTTTTTTTTTTTTTTTTTTTTTTTTTTTTTTTTTTTTTTTTTTTTTTTTTTTTTTTTTTTTTTTTTTTTTTTTTTTTTTTTTTTTTTTTTTTTTTTTTTTTTTTTTTTTTTTTTTTTTTTTTTTTTTTTTTTTTTTTTTTTTTTTTTTTTTTTTTTTTTTTTTTTTTTTTTTTTTTTTTTTTTTTTTTTTTTTTTTTTTTTTTTTTTTTTTTTTTTTTTTTTTTTTTTTTTTTTTTTTTTTTTTTTTTTTTTTTTTTTTTTTTTTTTTTTTTTTTTTTTTTTTTTTTTTTTTTTTTTTTTTTTTTTTTTTTTTTTTTTTTTTTTTTTTTTTTTTTTTTTTTTTTTTTTTTTTTTTTTTTTTTTTTTTTTTTTTTTTTTTTTTTTTTTTTTTTTTTTTTTTTTTTTTTTTTTTTTTTTTTTTTTTTTTTTTTTTTTTTTTTTTTTTTTTTTTTTTTTTTTTTTTTTTTTTTTTTTTTTTTTTTTTTTTTTTTTTTTTTTTTTTTTTTTTTTTTTTTTTTTTTTTTTTTTTTTTTTTTTTTTTTTTTTTTTTTTTTTTTTTTTTTTTTTTTTTTTTTTTTTTTTTTTTTTTTTTTTTTTTTTTTTTTTTTTTTTTTTTTTTTTTTTTTTTTTTTTTTTTTTTTTTTTTTTTTTTTTTTTTTTTTTTTTTTTTTTTTTTTTTTTTTTTTTTTTTTTTTTTTTTTTTTTTTTTTTTTTTTTTTTTTTTTTTTTTTTTTTTTTTTTTTTTTTTTTTTTTTTTTTTTTTTTTTTTTTTTTTTTTTTTTTTTTTTTTTTTTTTTTTTTTTTTTTTTTTTTTTTTTTTTTTTTTTTTTTTTTTTTTTTTTTTTTTTTTTTTTTTTTTTTTTTTTTTTTTTTTTTTTTTTTTTTTTTTTTTTTTTTTTTTTTTTTTTTTTTTTTTTTTTTTTTTTTTTTTTTTTTTTTTTTTTTTTTTTTTTTTTTTTTTTTTTTTTTTTTTTTTTTTTTTTTTTTTTTTTTTTTTTTTTTTTTTTTTTTTTTTTTTTTTTTTTTTTTTTTTTTTTTTTTTTTTTTTTTTTTTTTTTTTTTTTTTTTTTTTTTTTTTTTTTTTTTTTTTTTTTTTTTTTTTTTTTTTTTTTTTTTTTTTTTTTTTTTTTTTTTTTTTTTTTTTTTTTTTTTTTTTTTTTTTTTTTTTTTTTTTTTTTTTTTTTTTTTTTTTTTTTTTTTTTTTTTTTTTTTTTTTTTTTTTTTTTTTTTTTTTTTTTTTTTTTTTTTTTTTTTTTTTTTTTTTTTTTTTTTTTTTTTTTTTTTTTTTTTTTTTTTTTTTTTTTTTTTTTTTTTTTTTTTTTTTTTTTTTTTTTTTTTTTTTTTTTTTTTTTTTTTTTTTTTTTTTTTTTTTTTTTTTTTTTTTTTTTTTTTTTTTTTTTTTTTTTTTTTTTTTTTTTTTTTTTTTTTTTTTTTTTTTTTTTTTTTTTTTTTTTTTTTTTTTTTTTTTTTTTTTTTTTTTTTTTTTTTTTTTTTTTTTTTTTTTTTTTTTTTTTTTTTTTTTTTTTTTTTTTTTTTTTTTTTTTTTTTTTTTTTTTTTTTTTTTTTTTTTTTTTTTTTTTTTTTTTTTTTTTTTTTTTTTTTTTTTTTTTTTTTTTTTTTTTTTTTTTTTTTTTTTTTTTTTTTTTTTTTTTTTTTTTTTTTTTTTTTTTTTTTTTTTTTTTTTTTTTTTTTTTTTTTTTTTTTTTTTTTTTTTTTTTTTTTTTTTTTTTTTTTTTTTTTTTTTTTTTTTTTTTTTTTTTTTTTTTTTTTTTTTTTTTTTTTTTTTTTTTTTTTTTTTTTTTTTTTTTTTTTTTTTTTTTTTTTTTTTTTTTTTTTTTTTTTTTTTTTTTTTTTTTTTTTTTTTTTTTTTTTTTTTTTTTTTTTTTTTTTTTTTTTTTTTTTTTTTTTTTTTTTTTTTTTTTTTTTTTTTTTTTTTTTTTTTTTTTTTTTTTTTTTTTTTTTTTTTTTTTTTTTTTTTTTTTTTTTTTTTTTTTTTTTTTTTTTTTTTTTTTTTTTTTTTTTTTTTTTTTTTTTTTTTTTTTTTTTTTTTTTTTTTTTTTTTTTTTTTTTTTTTTTTTTTTTTTTTTTTTTTTTTTTTTTTTTTTTTTTTTTTTTTTTTTTTTTTTTTTTTTTTTTTTTTTTTTTTTTTTTTTTTTTTTTTTTTTTTTTTTTTTTTTTTTTTTTTTTTTTTTTTTTTTTTTTTTTTTTTTTTTTTTTTTTTTTTTTTTTTTTTTTTTTTTTTTTTTTTTTTTTTTTTTTTTTTTTTTTTTTTTTTTTTTTTTTTTTTTTTTTTTTTTTTTTTTTTTTTTTTTTTTTTTTTTTTTTTTTTTTTTTTTTTTTTTTTTTTTTTTTTTTTTTTTTTTTTTTTTTTTTTTTTTTTTTTTTTTTTTTTTTTTTTTTTTTTTTTTTTTTTTTTTTTTTTTTTTTTTTTTTTTTTTTTTTTTTTTTTTTTTTTTTTTTTTTTTTTTTTTTTTTTTTTTTTTTTTTTTTTTTTTTTTTTTTTTTTTTTTTTTTTTTTTTTTTTTTTTTTTTTTTTTTTTTTTTTTTTTTTTTTTTTTTTTTTTTTTTTTTTTTTTTTTTTTTTTTTTTTTTTTTTTTTTTTTTTTTTTTTTTTTTTTTTTTTTTTTTTTTTTTTTTTTTTTTTTTTTTTTTTTTTTTTTTTTTTTTTTTTTTTTTTTTTTTTTTTTTTTTTTTTTTTTTTTTTTTTTTTTTTTTTTTTTTTTTTTTTTTTTTTTTTTTTTTTTTTTTTTTTTTTTTTTTTTTTTTTTTTTTTTTTTTTTTTTTTTTTTTTTTTTTTTTTTTTTTTTTTTTTTTTTTTTTTTTTTTTTTTTTTTTTTTTTTTTTTTTTTTTTTTTTTTTTTTTTTTTTTTTTTTTTTTTTTTTTTTTTTTTTTTTTTTTTTTTTTTTTTTTTTTTTTTTTTTTTTTTTTTTTTTTTTTTTTTTTTTTTTTTTTTTTTTTTTTTTTTTTTTTTTTTTTTTTTTTTTTTTTTTTTTTTTTTTTTTTTTTTTTTTTTTTTTTTTTTTTTTTTTTTTTTTTTTTTTTTTTTTTTTTTTTTTTTTTTTTTTTTTTTTTTTTTTTTTTTTTTTTTTTTTTTTTTTTTTTTTTTTTTTTTTTTTTTTTTTTTTTTTTTTTTTTTTTTTTTTTTTTTTTTTTTTTTTTTTTTTTTTTTTTTTTTTTTTTTTTTTTTTTTTTTTTTTTTTTTTTTTTTTTTTTTTTTTTTTTTTTTTTTTTTTTTTTTTTTTTTTTTTTTTTTTTTTTTTTTTTTTTTTTTTTTTTTTTTTTTTTTTTTTTTTTTTTTTTTTTTTTTTTTTTTTTTTTTTTTTTTTTTTTTTTTTTTTTTTTTTTTTTTTTTTTTTTTTTTTTTTTTTTTTTTTTTTTTTTTTTTTTTTTTTTTTTTTTTTTTTTTTTTTTTTTTTTTTTTTTTTTTTTTTTTTTTTTTTTTTTTTTTTTTTTTTTTTTTTTTTTTTTTTTTTTTTTTTTTTTTTTTTTTTTTTTTTTTTTTTTTTTTTTTTTTTTTTTTTTTTTTTTTTTTTTTTTTTTTTTTTTTTTTTTTTTTTTTTTTTTTTTTTTTTTTTTTTTTTTTTTTTTTTTTTTTTTTTTTTTTTTTTTTTTTTTTTTTTTTTTTTTTTTTTTTTTTTTTTTTTTTTTTTTTTTTTTTTTTTTTTTTTTTTTTTTTTTTTTTTTTTTTTTTTTTTTTTTTTTTTTTTTTTTTTTTTTTTTTTTTTTTTTTTTTTTTTTTTTTTTTTTTTTTTTTTTTTTTTTTTTTTTTTTTTTTTTTTTTTTTTTTTTTTTTTTTTTTTTTTTTTTTTTTTTTTTTTTTTTTTTTTTTTTTTTTTTTTTTTTTTTTTTTTTTTTTTTTTTTTTTTTTTTTTTTTTTTTTTTTTTTTTTTTTTTTTTTTTTTTTTTTTTTTTTTTTTTTTTTTTTTTTTTTTTTTTTTTTTTTTTTTTTTTTTTTTTTTTTTTTTTTTTTTTTTTTTTTTTTTTTTTTTTTTTTTTTTTTTTTTTTTTTTTTTTTTTTTTTTTTTTTTTTTTTTTTTTTTTTTTTTTTTTTTTTTTTTTTTTTTTTTTTTTTTTTTTTTTTTTTTTTTTTTTTTTTTTTTTTTTTTTTTTTTTTTTTTTTTTTTTTTTTTTTTTTTTTTTTTTTTTTTTTTTTTTTTTTTTTTTTTTTTTTTTTTTTTTTTTTTTTTTTTTTTTTTTTTTTTTTTTTTTTTTTTTTTTTTTTTTTTTTTTTTTTTTTTTTTTTTTTTTTTTTTTTTTTTTTTTTTTTTTTTTTTTTTTTTTTTTTTTTTTTTTTTTTTTTTTTTTTTTTTTTTTTTTTTTTTTTTTTTTTTTTTTTTTTTTTTTTTTTTTTTTTTTTTTTTTTTTTTTTTTTTTTTTTTTTTTTTTTTTTTTTTTTTTTTTTTTTTTTTTTTTTTTTTTTTTTTTTTTTTTTTTTTTTTTTTTTTTTTTTTTTTTTTTTTTTTTTTTTTTTTTTTTTTTTTTTTTTTTTTTTTTTTTTTTTTTTTTTTTTTTTTTTTTTTTTTTTTTTTTTTTTTTTTTTTTTTTTTTTTTTTTTTTTTTTTTTTTTTTTTTTTTTTTTTTTTTTTTTTTTTTTTTTTTTTTTTTTTTTTTTTTTTTTTTTTTTTTTTTTTTTTTTTTTTTTTTTTTTTTTTTTTTTTTTTTTTTTTTTTTTTTTTTTTTTTTTTTTTTTTTTTTTTTTTTTTTTTTTTTTTTTTTTTTTTTTTTTTTTTTTTTTTTTTTTTTTTTTTTTTTTTTTTTTTTTTTTTTTTTTTTTTTTTTTTTTTTTTTTTTTTTTTTTTTTTTTTTTTTTTTTTTTTTTTTTTTTTTTTTTTTTTTTTTTTTTTTTTTTTTTTTTTTTTTTTTTTTTTTTTTTTTTTTTTTTTTTTTTTTTTTTTTTTTTTTTTTTTTTTTTTTTTTTTTTTTTTTTTTTTTTTTTTTTTTTTTTTTTTTTTTTTTTTTTTTTTTTTTTTTTTTTTTTTTTTTTTTTTTTTTTTTTTTTTTTTTTTTTTTTTTTTTTTTTTTTTTTTTTTTTTTTTTTTTTTTTTTTTTTTTTTTTTTTTTTTTTTTTTTTTTTTTTTTTTTTTTTTTTTTTTTTTTTTTTTTTTTTTTTTTTTTTTTTTTTTTTTTTTTTTTTTTTTTTTTTTTTTTTTTTTTTTTTTTTTTTTTTTTTTTTTTTTTTTTTTTTTTTTTTTTTTTTTTTTTTTTTTTTTTTTTTTTTTTTTTTTTTTTTTTTTTTTTTTTTTTTTTTTTTTTTTTTTTTTTTTTTTTTTTTTTTTTTTTTTTTTTTTTTTTTTTTTTTTTTTTTTTTTTTTTTTTTTTTTTTTTTTTTTTTTTTTTTTTTTTTTTTTTTTTTTTTTTTTTTTTTTTTTTTTTTTTTTTTTTTTTTTTTTTTTTTTTTTTTTTTTTTTTTTTTTTTTTTTTTTTTTTTTTTTTTTTTTTTTTTTTTTTTTTTTTTTTTTTTTTTTTTTTTTTTTTTTTTTTTTTTTTTTTTTTTTTTTTTTTTTTTTTTTTTTTTTTTTTTTTTTTTTTTTTTTTTTTTTTTTTTTTTTTTTTTTTTTTTTTTTTTTTTTTTTTTTTTTTTTTTTTTTTTTTTTTTTTTTTTTTTTTTTTTTTTTTTTTTTTTTTTTTTTTTTTTTTTTTTTTTTTTTTTTTTTTTTTTTTTTTTTTTTTTTTTTTTTTTTTTTTTTTTTTTTTTTTTTTTTTTTTTTTTTTTTTTTTTTTTTTTTTTTTTTTTTTTTTTTTTTTTTTTTTTTTTTTTTTTTTTTTTTTTTTTTTTTTTTTTTTTTTTTTTTTTTTTTTTTTTTTTTTTTTTTTTTTTTTTTTTTTTTTTTTTTTTTTTTTTTTTTTTTTTTTTTTTTTTTTTTTTTTTTTTTTTTTTTTTTTTTTTTTTTTTTTTTTTTTTTTTTTTTTTTTTTTTTTTTTTTTTTTTTTTTTTTTTTTTTTTTTTTTTTTTTTTTTTTTTTTTTTTTTTTTTTTTTTTTTTTTTTTTTTTTTTTTTTTTTTTTTTTTTTTTTTTTTTTTTTTTTTTTTTTTTTTTTTTTTTTTTTTTTTTTTTTTTTTTTTTTTTTTTTTTTTTTTTTTTTTTTTTTTTTTTTTTTTTTTTTTTTTTTTTTTTTTTTTTTTTTTTTTTTTTTTTTTTTTTTTTTTTTTTTTTTTTTTTTTTTTTTTTTTTTTTTTTTTTTTTTTTTTTTTTTTTTTTTTTTTTTTTTTTTTTTTTTTTTTTTTTTTTTTTTTTTTTTTTTTTTTTTTTTTTTTTTTTTTTTTTTTTTTTTTTTTTTTTTTTTTTTTTTTTTTTTTTTTTTTTTTTTTTTTTTTTTTTTTTTTTTTTTTTTTTTTTTTTTTTTTTTTTTTTTTTTTTTTTTTTTTTTTTTTTTTTTTTTTTTTTTTTTTTTTTTTTTTTTTTTTTTTTTTTTTTTTTTTTTTTTTTTTTTTTTTTTTTTTTTTTTTTTTTTTTTTTTTTTTTTTTTTTTTTTTTTTTTTTTTTTTTTTTTTTTTTTTTTTTTTTTTTTTTTTTTTTTTTTTTTTTTTTTTTTTTTTTTTTTTTTTTTTTTTTTTTTTTTTTTTTTTTTTTTTTTTTTTTTTTTTTTTTTTTTTTTTTTTTTTTTTTTTTTTTTTTTTTTTTTTTTTTTTTTTTTTTTTTTTTTTTTTTTTTTTTTTTTTTTTTTTTTTTTTTTTTTTTTTTTTTTTTTTTTTTTTTTTTTTTTTTTTTTTTTTTTTTTTTTTTTTTTTTTTTTTTTTTTTTTTTTTTTTTTTTTTTTTTTTTTTTTTTTTTTTTTTTTTTTTTTTTTTTTTTTTTTTTTTTTTTTTTTTTTTTTTTTTTTTTTTTTTTTTTTTTTTTTTTTTTTTTTTTTTTTTTTTTTTTTTTTTTTTTTTTTTTTTTTTTTTTTTTTTTTTTTTTTTTTTTTTTTTTTTTTTTTTTTTTTTTTTTTTTTTTTTTTTTTTTTTTTTTTTTTTTTTTTTTTTTTTTTTTTTTTTTTTTTTTTTTTTTTTTTTTTTTTTTTTTTTTTTTTTTTTTTTTTTTTTTTTTTTTTTTTTTTTTTTTTTTTTTTTTTTTTTTTTTTTTTTTTTTTTTTTTTTTTTTTTTTTTTTTTTTTTTTTTTTTTTTTTTTTTTTTTTTTTTTTTTTTTTTTTTTTTTTTTTTTTTTTTTTTTTTTTTTTTTTTTTTTTTTTTTTTTTTTTTTTTTTTTTTTTTTTTTTTTTTTTTTTTTTTTTTTTTTTTTTTTTTTTTTTTTTTTTTTTTTTTTTTTTTTTTTTTTTTTTTTTTTTTTTTTTTTTTTTTTTTTTTTTTTTTTTTTTTTTTTTTTTTTTTTTTTTTTTTTTTTTTTTTTTTTTTTTTTTTTTTTTTTTTTTTTTTTTTTTTTTTTTTTTTTTTTTTTTTTTTTTTTTTTTTTTTTTTTTTTTTTTTTTTTTTTTTTTTTTTTTTTTTTTTTTTTTTTTTTTTTTTTTTTTTTTTTTTTTTTTTTTTTTTTTTTTTTTTTTTTTTTTTTTTTTTTTTTTTTTTTTTTTTTTTTTTTTTTTTTTTTTTTTTTTTTTTTTTTTTTTTTTTTTTTTTTTTTTTTTTTTTTTTTTTTTTTTTTTTTTTTTTTTTTTTTTTTTTTTTTTTTTTTTTTTTTTTTTTTTTTTTTTTTTTTTTTTTTTTTTTTTTTTTTTTTTTTTTTTTTTTTTTTTTTTTTTTTTTTTTTTTTTTTTTTTTTTTTTTTTTTTTTTTTTTTTTTTTTTTTTTTTTTTTTTTTTTTTTTTTTTTTTTTTTTTTTTTTTTTTTTTTTTTTTTTTTTTTTTTTTTTTTTTTTTTTTTTTTTTTTTTTTTTTTTTTTTTTTTTTTTTTTTTTTTTTTTTTTTTTTTTTTTTTTTTTTTTTTTTTTTTTTTTTTTTTTTTTTTTTTTTTTTTTTTTTTTTTTTTTTTTTTTTTTTTTTTTTTTTTTTTTTTTTTTTTTTTTTTTTTTTTTTTTTTTTTTTTTTTTTTTTTTTTTTTTTTTTTTTTTTTTTTTTTTTTTTTTTTTTTTTTTTTTTTTTTTTTTTTTTTTTTTTTTTTTTTTTTTTTTTTTTTTTTTTTTTTTTTTTTTTTTTTTTTTTTTTTTTTTTTTTTTTTTTTTTTTTTTTTTTTTTTTTTTTTTTTTTTTTTTTTTTTTTTTTTTTTTTTTTTTTTTTTTTTTTTTTTTTTTTTTTTTTTTTTTTTTTTTTTTTTTTTTTTTTTTTTTTTTTTTTTTTTTTTTTTTTTTTTTTTTTTTTTTTTTTTTTTTTTTTTTTTTTTTTTTTTTTTTTTTTTTTTTTTTTTTTTTTTTTTTTTTTTTTTTTTTTTTTTTTTTTTTTTTTTTTTTTTTTTTTTTTTTTTTTTTTTTTTTTTTTTTTTTTTTTTTTTTTTTTTTTTTTTTTTTTTTTTTTTTTTTTTTTTTTTTTTTTTTTTTTTTTTTTTTTTTTTTTTTTTTTTTTTTTTTTTTTTTTTTTTTTTTTTTTTTTTTTTTTTTTTTTTTTTTTTTTTTTTTTTTTTTTTTTTTTTTTTTTTTTTTTTTTTTTTTTTTTTTTTTTTTTTTTTTTTTTTTTTTTTTTTTTTTTTTTTTTTTTTTTTTTTTTTTTTTTTTTTTTTTTTTTTTTTTTTTTTTTTTTTTTTTTTTTTTTTTTTTTTTTTTTTTTTTTTTTTTTTTTTTTTTTTTTTTTTTTTTTTTTTTTTTTTTTTTTTTTTTTTTTTTTTTTTTTTTTTTTTTTTTTTTTTTTTTTTTTTTTTTTTTTTTTTTTTTTTTTTTTTTTTTTTTTTTTTTTTTTTTTTTTTTTTTTTTTTTTTTTTTTTTTTTTTTTTTTTTTTTTTTTTTTTTTTTTTTTTTTTTTTTTTTTTTTTTTTTTTTTTTTTTTTTTTTTTTTTTTTTTTTTTTTTTTTTTTTTTTTTTTTTTTTTTTTTTTTTTTTTTTTTTTTTTTTTTTTTTTTTTTTTTTTTTTTTTTTTTTTTTTTTTTTTTTTTTTTTTTTTTTTTTTTTTTTTTTTTTTTTTTTTTTTTTTTTTTTTTTTTTTTTTTTTTTTTTTTTTTTTTTTTTTTTTTTTTTTTTTTTTTTTTTTTTTTTTTTTTTTTTTTTTTTTTTTTTTTTTTTTTTTTTTTTTTTTTTTTTTTTTTTTTTTTTTTTTTTTTTTTTTTTTTTTTTTTTTTTTTTTTTTTTTTTTTTTTTTTTTTTTTTTTTTTTTTTTTTTTTTTTTTTTTTTTTTTTTTTTTTTTTTTTTTTTTTTTTTTTTTTTTTTTTTTTTTTTTTTTTTTTTTTTTTTTTTTTTTTTTTTTTTTTTTTTTTTTTTTTTTTTTTTTTTTTTTTTTTTTTTTTTTTTTTTTTTTTTTTTTTTTTTTTTTTTTTTTTTTTTTTTTTTTTTTTTTTTTTTTTTTTTTTTTTTTTTTTTTTTTTTTTTTTTTTTTTTTTTTTTTTTTTTTTTTTTTTTTTTTTTTTTTTTTTTTTTTTTTTTTTTTTTTTTTTTTTTTTTTTTTTTTTTTTTTTTTTTTTTTTTTTTTTTTTTTTTTTTTTTTTTTTTTTTTTTTTTTTTTTTTTTTTTTTTTTTTTTTTTTTTTTTTTTTTTTTTTTTTTTTTTTTTTTTTTTTTTTTTTTTTTTTTTTTTTTTTTTTTTTTTTTTTTTTTTTTTTTTTTTTTTTTTTTTTTTTTTTTTTTTTTTTTTTTTTTTTTTTTTTTTTTTTTTTTTTTTTTTTTTTTTTTTTTTTTTTTTTTTTTTTTTTTTTTTTTTTTTTTTTTTTTTTTTTTTTTTTTTTTTTTTTTTTTTTTTTTTTTTTTTTTTTTTTTTTTTTTTTTTTTTTTTTTTTTTTTTTTTTTTTTTTTTTTTTTTTTTTTTTTTTTTTTTTTTTTTTTTTTTTTTTTTTTTTTTTTTTTTTTTTTTTTTTTTTTTTTTTTTTTTTTTTTTTTTTTTTTTTTTTTTTTTTTTTTTTTTTTTTTTTTTTTTTTTTTTTTTTTTTTTTTTTTTTTTTTTTTTTTTTTTTTTTTTTTTTTTTTTTTTTTTTTTTTTTTTTTTTTTTTTTTTTTTTTTTTTTTTTTTTTTTTTTTTTTTTTTTTTTTTTTTTTTTTTTTTTTTTTTTTTTTTTTTTTTTTTTTTTTTTTTTTTTTTTTTTTTTTTTTTTTTTTTTTTTTTTTTTTTTTTTTTTTTTTTTTTTTTTTTTTTTTTTTTTTTTTTTTTTTTTTTTTTTTTTTTTTTTTTTTTTTTTTTTTTTTTTTTTTTTTTTTTTTTTTTTTTTTTTTTTTTTTTTTTTTTTTTTTTTTTTTTTTTTTTTTTTTTTTTTTTTTTTTTTTTTTTTTTTTTTTTTTTTTTTTTTTTTTTTTTTTTTTTTTTTTTTTTTTTTTTTTTTTTTTTTTTTTTTTTTTTTTTTTTTTTTTTTTTTTTTTTTTTTTTTTTTTTTTTTTTTTTTTTTTTTTTTTTTTTTTTTTTTTTTTTTTTTTTTTTTTTTTTTTTTTTTTTTTTTTTTTTTTTTTTTTTTTTTTTTTTTTTTTTTTTTTTTTTTTTTTTTTTTTTTTTTTTTTTTTTTTTTTTTTTTTTTTTTTTTTTTTTTTTTTTTTTTTTTTTTTTTTTTTTTTTTTTTTTTTTTTTTTTTTTTTTTTTTTTTTTTTTTTTTTTTTTTTTTTTTTTTTTTTTTTTTTTTTTTTTTTTTTTTTTTTTTTTTTTTTTTTTTTTTTTTTTTTTTTTTTTTTTTTTTTTTTTTTTTTTTTTTTTTTTTTTTTTTTTTTTTTTTTTTTTTTTTTTTTTTTTTTTTTTTTTTTTTTTTTTTTTTTTTTTTTTTTTTTTTTTTTTTTTTTTTTTTTTTTTTTTTTTTTTTTTTTTTTTTTTTTTTTTTTTTTTTTTTTTTTTTTTTTTTTTTTTTTTTTTTTTTTTTTTTTTTTTTTTTTTTTTTTTTTTTTTTTTTTTTTTTTTTTTTTTTTTTTTTTTTTTTTTTTTTTTTTTTTTTTTTTTTTTTTTTTTTTTTTTTTTTTTTTTTTTTTTTTTTTTTTTTTTTTTTTTTTTTTTTTTTTTTTTTTTTTTTTTTTTTTTTTTTTTTTTTTTTTTTTTTTTTTTTTTTTTTTTTTTTTTTTTTTTTTTTTTTTTTTTTTTTTTTTTTTTTTTTTTTTTTTTTTTTTTTTTTTTTTTTTTTTTTTTTTTTTTTTTTTTTTTTTTTTTTTTTTTTTTTTTTTTTTTTTTTTTTTTTTTTTTTTTTTTTTTTTTTTTTTTTTTTTTTTTTTTTTTTTTTTTTTTTTTTTTTTTTTTTTTTTTTTTTTTTTTTTTTTTTTTTTTTTTTTTTTTTTTTTTTTTTTTTTTTTTTTTTTTTTTTTTTTTTTTTTTTTTTTTTTTTTTTTTTTTTTTTTTTTTTTTTTTTTTTTTTTTTTTTTTTTTTTTTTTTTTTTTTTTTTTTTTTTTTTTTTTTTTTTTTTTTTTTTTTTTTTTTTTTTTTTTTTTTTTTTTTTTTTTTTTTTTTTTTTTTTTTTTTTTTTTTTTTTTTTTTTTTTTTTTTTTTTTTTTTTTTTTTTTTTTTTTTTTTTTTTTTTTTTTTTTTTTTTTTTTTTTTTTTTTTTTTTTTTTTTTTTTTTTTTTTTTTTTTTTTTTTTTTTTTTTTTTTTTTTTTTTTTTTTTTTTTTTTTTTTTTTTTTTTTTTTTTTTTTTTTTTTTTTTTTTTTTTTTTTTTTTTTTTTTTTTTTTTTTTTTTTTTTTTTTTTTTTTTTTTTTTTTTTTTTTTTTTTTTTTTTTTTTTTTTTTTTTTTTTTTTTTTTTTTTTTTTTTTTTTTTTTTTTTTTTTTTTTTTTTTTTTTTTTTTTTTTTTTTTTTTTTTTTTTTTTTTTTTTTTTTTTTTTTTTTTTTTTTTTTTTTTTTTTTTTTTTTTTTTTTTTTTTTTTTTTTTTTTTTTTTTTTTTTTTTTTTTTTTTTTTTTTTTTTTTTTTTTTTTTTTTTTTTTTTTTTTTTTTTTTTTTTTTTTTTTTTTTTTTTTTTTTTTTTTTTTTTTTTTTTTTTTTTTTTTTTTTTTTTTTTTTTTTTTTTTTTTTTTTTTTTTTTTTTTTTTTTTTTTTTTTTTTTTTTTTTTTTTTTTTTTTTTTTTTTTTTTTTTTTTTTTTTTTTTTTTTTTTTTTTTTTTTTTTTTTTTTTTTTTTTTTTTTTTTTTTTTTTTTTTTTTTTTTTTTTTTTTTTTTTTTTTTTTTTTTTTTTTTTTTTTTTTTTTTTTTTTTTTTTTTTTTTTTTTTTTTTTTTTTTTTTTTTTTTTTTTTTTTTTTTTTTTTTTTTTTTTTTTTTTTTTTTTTTTTTTTTTTTTTTTTTTTTTTTTTTTTTTTTTTTTTTTTTTTTTTTTTTTTTTTTTTTTTTTTTTTTTTTTTTTTTTTTTTTTTTTTTTTTTTTTTTTTTTTTTTTTTTTTTTTTTTTTTTTTTTTTTTTTTTTTTTTTTTTTTTTTTTTTTTTTTTTTTTTTTTTTTTTTTTTTTTTTTTTTTTTTTTTTTTTTTTTTTTTTTTTTTTTTTTTTTTTTTTTTTTTTTTTTTTTTTTTTTTTTTTTTTTTTTTTTTTTTTTTTTTTTTTTTTTTTTTTTTTTTTTTTTTTTTTTTTTTTTTTTTTTTTTTTTTTTTTTTTTTTTTTTTTTTTTTTTTTTTTTTTTTTTTTTTTTTTTTTTTTTTTTTTTTTTTTTTTTTTTTTTTTTTTTTTTTTTTTTTTTTTTTTTTTTTTTTTTTTTTTTTTTTTTTTTTTTTTTTTTTTTTTTTTTTTTTTTTTTTTTTTTTTTTTTTTTTTTTTTTTTTTTTTTTTTTTTTTTTTTTTTTTTTTTTTTTTTTTTTTTTTTTTTTTTTTTTTTTTTTTTTTTTTTTTTTTTTTTTTTTTTTTTTTTTTTTTTTTTTTTTTTTTTTTTTTTTTTTTTTTTTTTTTTTTTTTTTTTTTTTTTTTTTTTTTTTTTTTTTTTTTTTTTTTTTTTTTTTTTTTTTTTTTTTTTTTTTTTTTTTTTTTTTTTTTTTTTTTTTTTTTTTTTTTTTTTTTTTTTTTTTTTTTTTTTTTTTTTTTTTTTTTTTTTTTTTTTTTTTTTTTTTTTTTTTTTTTTTTTTTTTTTTTTTTTTTTTTTTTTTTTTTTTTTTTTTTTTTTTTTTTTTTTTTTTTTTTTTTTTTTTTTTTTTTTTTTTTTTTTTTTTTTTTTTTTTTTTTTTTTTTTTTTTTTTTTTTTTTTTTTTTTTTTTTTTTTTTTTTTTTTTTTTTTTTTTTTTTTTTTTTTTTTTTTTTTTTTTTTTTTTTTTTTTTTTTTTTTTTTTTTTTTTTTTTTTTTTTTTTTTTTTTTTTTTTTTTTTTTTTTTTTTTTTTTTTTTTTTTTTTTTTTTTTTTTTTTTTTTTTTTTTTTTTTTTTTTTTTTTTTTTTTTTTTTTTTTTTTTTTTTTTTTTTTTTTTTTTTTTTTTTTTTTTTTTTTTTTTTTTTTTTTTTTTTTTTTTTTTTTTTTTTTTTTTTTTTTTTTTTTTTTTTTTTTTTTTTTTTTTTTTTTTTTTTTTTTTTTTTTTTTTTTTTTTTTTTTTTTTTTTTTTTTTTTTTTTTTTTTTTTTTTTTTTTTTTTTTTTTTTTTTTTTTTTTTTTTTTTTTTTTTTTTTTTTTTTTTTTTTTTTTTTTTTTTTTTTTTTTTTTTTTTTTTTTTTTTTTTTTTTTTTTTTTTTTTTTTTTTTTTTTTTTTTTTTTTTTTTTTTTTTTTTTTTTTTTTTTTTTTTTTTTTTTTTTTTTTTTTTTTTTTTTTTTTTTTTTTTTTTTTTTTTTTTTTTTTTTTTTTTTTTTTTTTTTTTTTTTTTTTTTTTTTTTTTTTTTTTTTTTTTTTTTTTTTTTTTTTTTTTTTTTTTTTTTTTTTTTTTTTTTTTTTTTTTTTTTTTTTTTTTTTTTTTTTTTTTTTTTTTTTTTTTTTTTTTTTTTTTTTTTTTTTTTTTTTTTTTTTTTTTTTTTTTTTTTTTTTTTTTTTTTTTTTTTTTTTTTTTTTTTTTTTTTTTTTTTTTTTTTTTTTTTTTTTTTTTTTTTTTTTTTTTTTTTTTTTTTTTTTTTTTTTTTTTTTTTTTTTTTTTTTTTTTTTTTTTTTTTTTTTTTTTTTTTTTTTTTTTTTTTTTTTTTTTTTTTTTTTTTTTTTTTTTTTTTTTTTTTTTTTTTTTTTTTTTTTTTTTTTTTTTTTTTTTTTTTTTTTTTTTTTTTTTTTTTTTTTTTTTTTTTTTTTTTTTTTTTTTTTTTTTTTTTTTTTTTTTTTTTTTTTTTTTTTTTTTTTTTTTTTTTTTTTTTTTTTTTTTTTTTTTTTTTTTTTTTTTTTTTTTTTTTTTTTTTTTTTTTTTTTTTTTTTTTTTTTTTTTTTTTTTTTTTTTTTTTTTTTTTTTTTTTTTTTTTTTTTTTTTTTTTTTTTTTTTTTTTTTTTTTTTTTTTTTTTTTTTTTTTTTTTTTTTTTTTTTTTTTTTTTTTTTTTTTTTTTTTTTTTTTTTTTTTTTTTTTTTTTTTTTTTTTTTTTTTTTTTTTTTTTTTTTTTTTTTTTTTTTTTTTTTTTTTTTTTTTTTTTTTTTTTTTTTTTTTTTTTTTTTTTTTTTTTTTTTTTTTTTTTTTTTTTTTTTTTTTTTTTTTTTTTTTTTTTTTTTTTTTTTTTTTTTTTTTTTTTTTTTTTTTTTTTTTTTTTTTTTTTTTTTTTTTTTTTTTTTTTTTTTTTTTTTTTTTTTTTTTTTTTTTTTTTTTTTTTTTTTTTTTTTTTTTTTTTTTTTTTTTTTTTTTTTTTTTTTTTTTTTTTTTTTTTTTTTTTTTTTTTTTTTTTTTTTTTTTTTTTTTTTTTTTTTTTTTTTTTTTTTTTTTTTTTTTTTTTTTTTTTTTTTTTTTTTTTTTTTTTTTTTTTTTTTTTTTTTTTTTTTTTTTTTTTTTTTTTTTTTTTTTTTTTTTTTTTTTTTTTTTTTTTTTTTTTTTTTTTTTTTTTTTTTTTTTTTTTTTTTTTTTTTTTTTTTTTTTTTTTTTTTTTTTTTTTTTTTTTTTTTTTTTTTTTTTTTTTTTTTTTTTTTTTTTTTTTTTTTTTTTTTTTTTTTTTTTTTTTTTTTTTTTTTTTTTTTTTTTTTTTTTTTTTTTTTTTTTTTTTTTTTTTTTTTTTTTTTTTTTTTTTTTTTTTTTTTTTTTTTTTTTTTTTTTTTTTTTTTTTTTTTTTTTTTTTTTTTTTTTTTTTTTTTTTTTTTTTTTTTTTTTTTTTTTTTTTTTTTTTTTTTTTTTTTTTTTTTTTTTTTTTTTTTTTTTTTTTTTTTTTTTTTTTTTTTTTTTTTTTTTTTTTTTTTTTTTTTTTTTTTTTTTTTTTTTTTTTTTTTTTTTTTTTTTTTTTTTTTTTTTTTTTTTTTTTTTTTTTTTTTTTTTTTTTTTTTTTTTTTTTTTTTTTTTTTTTTTTTTTTTTTTTTTTTTTTTTTTTTTTTTTTTTTTTTTTTTTTTTTTTTTTTTTTTTTTTTTTTTTTTTTTTTTTTTTTTTTTTTTTTTTTTTTTTTTTTTTTTTTTTTTTTTTTTTTTTTTTTTTTTTTTTTTTTTTTTTTTTTTTTTTTTTTTTTTTTTTTTTTTTTTTTTTTTTTTTTTTTTTTTTTTTTTTTTTTTTTTTTTTTTTTTTTTTTTTTTTTTTTTTTTTTTTTTTTTTTTTTTTTTTTTTTTTTTTTTTTTTTTTTTTTTTTTTTTTTTTTTTTTTTTTTTTTTTTTTTTTTTTTTTTTTTTTTTTTTTTTTTTTTTTTTTTTTTTTTTTTTTTTTTTTTTTTTTTTTTTTTTTTTTTTTTTTTTTTTTTTTTTTTTTTTTTTTTTTTTTTTTTTTTTTTTTTTTTTTTTTTTTTTTTTTTTTTTTTTTTTTTTTTTTTTTTTTTTTTTTTTTTTTTTTTTTTTTTTTTTTTTTTTTTTTTTTTTTTTTTTTTTTTTTTTTTTTTTTTTTTTTTTTTTTTTTTTTTTTTTTTTTTTTTTTTTTTTTTTTTTTTTTTTTTTTTTTTTTTTTTTTTTTTTTTTTTTTTTTTTTTTTTTTTTTTTTTTTTTTTTTTTTTTTTTTTTTTTTTTTTTTTTTTTTTTTTTTTTTTTTTTTTTTTTTTTTTTTTTTTTTTTTTTTTTTTTTTTTTTTTTTTTTTTTTTTTTTTTTTTTTTTTTTTTTTTTTTTTTTTTTTTTTTTTTTTTTTTTTTTTTTTTTTTTTTTTTTTTTTTTTTTTTTTTTTTTTTTTTTTTTTTTTTTTTTTTTTTTTTTTTTTTTTTTTTTTTTTTTTTTTTTTTTTTTTTTTTTTTTTTTTTTTTTTTTTTTTTTTTTTTTTTTTTTTTTTTTTTTTTTTTTTTTTTTTTTTTTTTTTTTTTTTTTTTTTTTTTTTTTTTTTTTTTTTTTTTTTTTTTTTTTTTTTTTTTTTTTTTTTTTTTTTTTTTTTTTTTTTTTTTTTTTTTTTTTTTTTTTTTTTTTTTTTTTTTTTTTTTTTTTTTTTTTTTTTTTTTTTTTTTTTTTTTTTTTTTTTTTTTTTTTTTTTTTTTTTTTTTTTTTTTTTTTTTTTTTTTTTTTTTTTTTTTTTTTTTTTTTTTTTTTTTTTTTTTTTTTTTTTTTTTTTTTTTTTTTTTTTTTTTTTTTTTTTTTTTTTTTTTTTTTTTTTTTTTTTTTTTTTTTTTTTTTTTTTTTTTTTTTTTTTTTTTTTTTTTTTTTTTTTTTTTTTTTTTTTTTTTTTTTTTTTTTTTTTTTTTTTTTTTTTTTTTTTTTTTTTTTTTTTTTTTTTTTTTTTTTTTTTTTTTTTTTTTTTTTTTTTTTTTTTTTTTTTTTTTTTTTTTTTTTTTTTTTTTTTTTTTTTTTTTTTTTTTTTTTTTTTTTTTTTTTTTTTTTTTTTTTTTTTTTTTTTTTTTTTTTTTTTTTTTTTTTTTTTTTTTTTTTTTTTTTTTTTTTTTTTTTTTTTTTTTTTTTTTTTTTTTTTTTTTTTTTTTTTTTTTTTTTTTTTTTTTTTTTTTTTTTTTTTTTTTTTTTTTTTTTTTTTTTTTTTTTTTTTTTTTTTTTTTTTTTTTTTTTTTTTTTTTTTTTTTTTTTTTTTTTTTTTTTTTTTTTTTTTTTTTTTTTTTTTTTTTTTTTTTTTTTTTTTTTTTTTTTTTTTTTTTTTTTTTTTTTTTTTTTTTTTTTTTTTTTTTTTTTTTTTTTTTTTTTTTTTTTTTTTTTTTTTTTTTTTTTTTTTTTTTTTTTTTTTTTTTTTTTTTTTTTTTTTTTTTTTTTTTTTTTTTTTTTTTTTTTTTTTTTTTTTTTTTTTTTTTTTTTTTTTTTTTTTTTTTTTTTTTTTTTTTTTTTTTTTTTTTTTTTTTTTTTTTTTTTTTTTTTTTTTTTTTTTTTTTTTTTTTTTTTTTTTTTTTTTTTTTTTTTTTTTTTTTTTTTTTTTTTTTTTTTTTTTTTTTTTTTTTTTTTTTTTTTTTTTTTTTTTTTTTTTTTTTTTTTTTTTTTTTTTTTTTTTTTTTTTTTTTTTTTTTTTTTTTTTTTTTTTTTTTTTTTTTTTTTTTTTTTTTTTTTTTTTTTTTTTTTTTTTTTTTTTTTTTTTTTTTTTTTTTTTTTTTTTTTTTTTTTTTTTTTTTTTTTTTTTTTTTTTTTTTTTTTTTTTTTTTTTTTTTTTTTTTTTTTTTTTTTTTTTTTTTTTTTTTTTTTTTTTTTTTTTTTTTTTTTTTTTTTTTTTTTTTTTTTTTTTTTTTTTTTTTTTTTTTTTTTTTTTTTTTTTTTTTTTTTTTTTTTTTTTTTTTTTTTTTTTTTTTTTTTTTTTTTTTTTTTTTTTTTTTTTTTTTTTTTTTTTTTTTTTTTTTTTTTTTTTTTTTTTTTTTTTTTTTTTTTTTTTTTTTTTTTTTTTTTTTTTTTTTTTTTTTTTTTTTTTTTTTTTTTTTTTTTTTTTTTTTTTTTTTTTTTTTTTTTTTTTTTTTTTTTTTTTTTTTTTTTTTTTTTTTTTTTTTTTTTTTTTTTTTTTTTTTTTTTTTTTTTTTTTTTTTTTTTTTTTTTTTTTTTTTTTTTTTTTTTTTTTTTTTTTTTTTTTTTTTTTTTTTTTTTTTTTTTTTTTTTTTTTTTTTTTTTTTTTTTTTTTTTTTTTTTTTTTTTTTTTTTTTTTTTTTTTTTTTTTTTTTTTTTTTTTTTTTTTTTTTTTTTTTTTTTTTTTTTTTTTTTTTTTTTTTTTTTTTTTTTTTTTTTTTTTTTTTTTTTTTTTTTTTTTTTTTTTTTTTTTTTTTTTTTTTTTTTTTTTTTTTTTTTTTTTTTTTTTTTTTTTTTTTTTTTTTTTTTTTTTTTTTTTTTTTTTTTTTTTTTTTTTTTTTTTTTTTTTTTTTTTTTTTTTTTTTTTTTTTTTTTTTTTTTTTTTTTTTTTTTTTTTTTTTTTTTTTTTTTTTTTTTTTTTTTTTTTTTTTTTTTTTTTTTTTTTTTTTTTTTTTTTTTTTTTTTTTTTTTTTTTTTTTTTTTTTTTTTTTTTTTTTTTTTTTTTTTTTTTTTTTTTTTTTTTTTTTTTTTTTTTTTTTTTTTTTTTTTTTTTTTTTTTTTTTTTTTTTTTTTTTTTTTTTTTTTTTTTTTTTTTTTTTTTTTTTTTTTTTTTTTTTTTTTTTTTTTTTTTTTTTTTTTTTTTTTTTTTTTTTTTTTTTTTTTTTTTTTTTTTTTTTTTTTTTTTTTTTTTTTTTTTTTTTTTTTTTTTTTTTTTTTTTTTTTTTTTTTTTTTTTTTTTTTTTTTTTTTTTTTTTTTTTTTTTTTTTTTTTTTTTTTTTTTTTTTTTTTTTTTTTTTTTTTTTTTTTTTTTTTTTTTTTTTTTTTTTTTTTTTTTTTTTTTTTTTTTTTTTTTTTTTTTTTTTTTTTTTTTTTTTTTTTTTTTTTTTTTTTTTTTTTTTTTTTTTTTTTTTTTTTTTTTTTTTTTTTTTTTTTTTTTTTTTTTTTTTTTTTTTTTTTTTTTTTTTTTTTTTTTTTTTTTTTTTTTTTTTTTTTTTTTTTTTTTTTTTTTTTTTTTTTTTTTTTTTTTTTTTTTTTTTTTTTTTTTTTTTTTTTTTTTTTTTTTTTTTTTTTTTTTTTTTTTTTTTTTTTTTTTTTTTTTTTTTTTTTTTTTTTTTTTTTTTTTTTTTTTTTTTTTTTTTTTTTTTTTTTTTTTTTTTTTTTTTTTTTTTTTTTTTTTTTTTTTTTTTTTTTTTTTTTTTTTTTTTTTTTTTTTTTTTTTTTTTTTTTTTTTTTTTTTTTTTTTTTTTTTTTTTTTTTTTTTTTTTTTTTTTTTTTTTTTTTTTTTTTTTTTTTTTTTTTTTTTTTTTTTTTTTTTTTTTTTTTTTTTTTTTTTTTTTTTTTTTTTTTTTTTTTTTTTTTTTTTTTTTTTTTTTTTTTTTTTTTTTTTTTTTTTTTTTTTTTTTTTTTTTTTTTTTTTTTTTTTTTTTTTTTTTTTTTTTTTTTTTTTTTTTTTTTTTTTTTTTTTTTTTTTTTTTTTTTTTTTTTTTTTTTTTTTTTTTTTTTTTTTTTTTTTTTTTTTTTTTTTTTTTTTTTTTTTTTTTTTTTTTTTTTTTTTTTTTTTTTTTTTTTTTTTTTTTTTTTTTTTTTTTTTTTTTTTTTTTTTTTTTTTTTTTTTTTTTTTTTTTTTTTTTTTTTTTTTTTTTTTTTTTTTTTTTTTTTTTTTTTTTTTTTTTTTTTTTTTTTTTTTTTTTTTTTTTTTTTTTTTTTTTTTTTTTTTTTTTTTTTTTTTTTTTTTTTTTTTTTTTTTTTTTTTTTTTTTTTTTTTTTTTTTTTTTTTTTTTTTTTTTTTTTTTTTTTTTTTTTTTTTTTTTTTTTTTTTTTTTTTTTTTTTTTTTTTTTTTTTTTTTTTTTTTTTTTTTTTTTTTTTTTTTTTTTTTTTTTTTTTTTTTTTTTTTTTTTTTTTTTTTTTTTTTTTTTTTTTTTTTTTTTTTTTTTTTTTTTTTTTTTTTTTTTTTTTTTTTTTTTTTTTTTTTTTTTTTTTTTTTTTTTTTTTTTTTTTTTTTTTTTTTTTTTTTTTTTTTTTTTTTTTTTTTTTTTTTTTTTTTTTTTTTTTTTTTTTTTTTTTTTTTTTTTTTTTTTTTTTTTTTTTTTTTTTTTTTTTTTTTTTTTTTTTTTTTTTTTTTTTTTTTTTTTTTTTTTTTTTTTTTTTTTTTTTTTTTTTTTTTTTTTTTTTTTTTTTTTTTTTTTTTTTTTTTTTTTTTTTTTTTTTTTTTTTTTTTTTTTTTTTTTTTTTTTTTTTTTTTTTTTTTTTTTTTTTTTTTTTTTTTTTTTTTTTTTTTTTTTTTTTTTTTTTTTTTTTTTTTTTTTTTTTTTTTTTTTTTTTTTTTTTTTTTTTTTTTTTTTTTTTTTTTTTTTTTTTTTTTTTTTTTTTTTTTTTTTTTTTTTTTTTTTTTTTTTTTTTTTTTTTTTTTTTTTTTTTTTTTTTTTTTTTTTTTTTTTTTTTTTTTTTTTTTTTTTTTTTTTTTTTTTTTTTTTTTTTTTTTTTTTTTTTTTTTTTTTTTTTTTTTTTTTTTTTTTTTTTTTTTTTTTTTTTTTTTTTTTTTTTTTTTTTTTTTTTTTTTTTTTTTTTTTTTTTTTTTTTTTTTTTTTTTTTTTTTTTTTTTTTTTTTTTTTTTTTTTTTTTTTTTTTTTTTTTTTTTTTTTTTTTTTTTTTTTTTTTTTTTTTTTTTTTTTTTTTTTTTTTTTTTTTTTTTTTTTTTTTTTTTTTTTTTTTTTTTTTTTTTTTTTTTTTTTTTTTTTTTTTTTTTTTTTTTTTTTTTTTTTTTTTTTTTTTTTTTTTTTTTTTTTTTTTTTTTTTTTTTTTTTTTTTTTTTTTTTTTTTTTTTTTTTTTTTTTTTTTTTTTTTTTTTTTTTTTTTTTTTTTTTTTTTTTTTTTTTTTTTTTTTTTTTTTTTTTTTTTTTTTTTTTTTTTTTTTTTTTTTTTTTTTTTTTTTTTTTTTTTTTTTTTTTTTTTTTTTTTTTTTTTTTTTTTTTTTTTTTTTTTTTTTTTTTTTTTTTTTTTTTTTTTTTTTTTTTTTTTTTTTTTTTTTTTTTTTTTTTTTTTTTTTTTTTTTTTTTTTTTTTTTTTTTTTTTTTTTTTTTTTTTTTTTTTTTTTTTTTTTTTTTTTTTTTTTTTTTTTTTTTTTTTTTTTTTTTTTTTTTTTTTTTTTTTTTTTTTTTTTTTTTTTTTTTTTTTTTTTTTTTTTTTTTTTTTTTTTTTTTTTTTTTTTTTTTTTTTTTTTTTTTTTTTTTTTTTTTTTTTTTTTTTTTTTTTTTTTTTTTTTTTTTTTTTTTTTTTTTTTTTTTTTTTTTTTTTTTTTTTTTTTTTTTTTTTTTTTTTTTTTTTTTTTTTTTTTTTTTTTTTTTTTTTTTTTTTTTTTTTTTTTTTTTTTTTTTTTTTTTTTTTTTTTTTTTTTTTTTTTTTTTTTTTTTTTTTTTTTTTTTTTTTTTTTTTTTTTTTTTTTTTTTTTTTTTTTTTTTTTTTTTTTTTTTTTTTTTTTTTTTTTTTTTTTTTTTTTTTTTTTTTTTTTTTTTTTTTTTTTTTTTTTTTTTTTTTTTTTTTTTTTTTTTTTTTTTTTTTTTTTTTTTTTTTTTTTTTTTTTTTTTTTTTTTTTTTTTTTTTTTTTTTTTTTTTTTTTTTTTTTTTTTTTTTTTTTTTTTTTTTTTTTTTTTTTTTTTTTTTTTTTTTTTTTTTTTTTTTTTTTTTTTTTTTTTTTTTTTTTTTTTTTTTTTTTTTTTTTTTTTTTTTTTTTTTTTTTTTTTTTTTTTTTTTTTTTTTTTTTTTTTTTTTTTTTTTTTTTTTTTTTTTTTTTTTTTTTTTTTTTTTTTTTTTTTTTTTTTTTTTTTTTTTTTTTTTTTTTTTTTTTTTTTTTTTTTTTTTTTTTTTTTTTTTTTTTTTTTTTTTTTTTTTTTTTTTTTTTTTTTTTTTTTTTTTTTTTTTTTTTTTTTTTTTTTTTTTTTTTTTTTTTTTTTTTTTTTTTTTTTTTTTTTTTTTTTTTTTTTTTTTTTTTTTTTTTTTTTTTTTTTTTTTTTTTTTTTTTTTTTTTTTTTTTTTTTTTTTTTTTTTTTTTTTTTTTTTTTTTTTTTTTTTTTTTTTTTTTTTTTTTTTTTTTTTTTTTTTTTTTTTTTTTTTTTTTTTTTTTTTTTTTTTTTTTTTTTTTTTTTTTTTTTTTTTTTTTTTTTTTTTTTTTTTTTTTTTTTTTTTTTTTTTTTTTTTTTTTTTTTTTTTTTTTTTTTTTTTTTTTTTTTTTTTTTTTTTTTTTTTTTTTTTTTTTTTTTTTTTTTTTTTTTTTTTTTTTTTTTTTTTTTTTTTTTTTTTTTTTTTTTTTTTTTTTTTTTTTTTTTTTTTTTTTTTTTTTTTTTTTTTTTTTTTTTTTTTTTTTTTTTTTTTTTTTTTTTTTTTTTTTTTTTTTTTTTTTTTTTTTTTTTTTTTTTTTTTTTTTTTTTTTTTTTTTTTTTTTTTTTTTTTTTTTTTTTTTTTTTTTTTTTTTTTTTTTTTTTTTTTTTTTTTTTTTTTTTTTTTTTTTTTTTTTTTTTTTTTTTTTTTTTTTTTTTTTTTTTTTTTTTTTTTTTTTTTTTTTTTTTTTTTTTTTTTTTTTTTTTTTTTTTTTTTTTTTTTTTTTTTTTTTTTTTTTTTTTTTTTTTTTTTTTTTTTTTTTTTTTTTTTTTTTTTTTTTTTTTTTTTTTTTTTTTTTTTTTTTTTTTTTTTTTTTTTTTTTTTTTTTTTTTTTTTTTTTTTTTTTTTTTTTTTTTTTTTTTTTTTTTTTTTTTTTTTTTTTTTTTTTTTTTTTTTTTTTTTTTTTTTTTTTTTTTTTTTTTTTTTTTTTTTTTTTTTTTTTTTTTTTTTTTTTTTTTTTTTTTTTTTTTTTTTTTTTTTTTTTTTTTTTTTTTTTTTTTTTTTTTTTTTTTTTTTTTTTTTTTTTTTTTTTTTTTTTTTTTTTTTTTTTTTTTTTTTTTTTTTTTTTTTTTTTTTTTTTTTTTTTTTTTTTTTTTTTTTTTTTTTTTTTTTTTTTTTTTTTTTTTTTTTTTTTTTTTTTTTTTTTTTTTTTTTTTTTTTTTTTTTTTTTTTTTTTTTTTTTTTTTTTTTTTTTTTTTTTTTTTTTTTTTTTTTTTTTTTTTTTTTTTTTTTTTTTTTTTTTTTTTTTTTTTTTTTTTTTTTTTTTTTTTTTTTTTTTTTTTTTTTTTTTTTTTTTTTTTTTTTTTTTTTTTTTTTTTTTTTTTTTTTTTTTTTTTTTTTTTTTTTTTTTTTTTTTTTTTTTTTTTTTTTTTTTTTTTTTTTTTTTTTTTTTTTTTTTTTTTTTTTTTTTTTTTTTTTTTTTTTTTTTTTTTTTTTTTTTTTTTTTTTTTTTTTTTTTTTTTTTTTTTTTTTTTTTTTTTTTTTTTTTTTTTTTTTTTTTTTTTTTTTTTTTTTTTTTTTTTTTTTTTTTTTTTTTTTTTTTTTTTTTTTTTTTTTTTTTTTTTTTTTTTTTTTTTTTTTTTTTTTTTTTTTTTTTTTTTTTTTTTTTTTTTTTTTTTTTTTTTTTTTTTTTTTTTTTTTTTTTTTTTTTTTTTTTTTTTTTTTTTTTTTTTTTTTTTTTTTTTTTTTTTTTTTTTTTTTTTTTTTTTTTTTTTTTTTTTTTTTTTTTTTTTTTTTTTTTTTTTTTTTTTTTTTTTTTTTTTTTTTTTTTTTTTTTTTTTTTTTTTTTTTTTTTTTTTTTTTTTTTTTTTTTTTTTTTTTTTTTTTTTTTTTTTTTTTTTTTTTTTTTTTTTTTTTTTTTTTTTTTTTTTTTTTTTTTTTTTTTTTTTTTTTTTTTTTTTTTTTTTTTTTTTTTTTTTTTTTTTTTTTTTTTTTTTTTTTTTTTTTTTTTTTTTTTTTTTTTTTTTTTTTTTTTTTTTTTTTTTTTTTTTTTTTTTTTTTTTTTTTTTTTTTTTTTTTTTTTTTTTTTTTTTTTTTTTTTTTTTTTTTTTTTTTTTTTTTTTTTTTTTTTTTTTTTTTTTTTTTTTTTTTTTTTTTTTTTTTTTTTTTTTTTTTTTTTTTTTTTTTTTTTTTTTTTTTTTTTTTTTTTTTTTTTTTTTTTTTTTTTTTTTTTTTTTTTTTTTTTTTTTTTTTTTTTTTTTTTTTTTTTTTTTTTTTTTTTTTTTTTTTTTTTTTTTTTTTTTTTTTTTTTTTTTTTTTTTTTTTTTTTTTTTTTTTTTTTTTTTTTTTTTTTTTTTTTTTTTTTTTTTTTTTTTTTTTTTTTTTTTTTTTTTTTTTTTTTTTTTTTTTTTTTTTTTTTTTTTTTTTTTTTTTTTTTTTTTTTTTTTTTTTTTTTTTTTTTTTTTTTTTTTTTTTTTTTTTTTTTTTTTTTTTTTTTTTTTTTTTTTTTTTTTTTTTTTTTTTTTTTTTTTTTTTTTTTTTTTTTTTTTTTTTTTTTTTTTTTTTTTTTTTTTTTTTTTTTTTTTTTTTTTTTTTTTTTTTTTTTTTTTTTTTTTTTTTTTTTTTTTTTTTTTTTTTTTTTTTTTTTTTTTTTTTTTTTTTTTTTTTTTTTTTTTTTTTTTTTTTTTTTTTTTTTTTTTTTTTTTTTTTTTTTTTTTTTTTTTTTTTTTTTTTTTTTTTTTTTTTTTTTTTTTTTTTTTTTTTTTTTTTTTTTTTTTTTTTTTTTTTTTTTTTTTTTTTTTTTTTTTTTTTTTTTTTTTTTTTTTTTTTTTTTTTTTTTTTTTTTTTTTTTTTTTTTTTTTTTTTTTTTTTTTTTTTTTTTTTTTTTTTTTTTTTTTTTTTTTTTTTTTTTTTTTTTTTTTTTTTTTTTTTTTTTTTTTTTTTTTTTTTTTTTTTTTTTTTTTTTTTTTTTTTTTTTTTTTTTTTTTTTTTTTTTTTTTTTTTTTTTTTTTTTTTTTTTTTTTTTTTTTTTTTTTTTTTTTTTTTTTTTTTTTTTTTTTTTTTTTTTTTTTTTTTTTTTTTTTTTTTTTTTTTTTTTTTTTTTTTTTTTTTTTTTTTTTTTTTTTTTTTTTTTTTTTTTTTTTTTTTTTTTTTTTTTTTTTTTTTTTTTTTTTTTTTTTTTTTTTTTTTTTTTTTTTTTTTTTTTTTTTTTTTTTTTTTTTTTTTTTTTTTTTTTTTTTTTTTTTTTTTTTTTTTTTTTTTTTTTTTTTTTTTTTTTTTTTTTTTTTTTTTTTTTTTTTTTTTTTTTTTTTTTTTTTTTTTTTTTTTTTTTTTTTTTTTTTTTTTTTTTTTTTTTTTTTTTTTTTTTTTTTTTTTTTTTTTTTTTTTTTTTTTTTTTTTTTTTTTTTTTTTTTTTTTTTTTTTTTTTTTTTTTTTTTTTTTTTTTTTTTTTTTTTTTTTTTTTTTTTTTTTTTTTTTTTTTTTTTTTTTTTTTTTTTTTTTTTTTTTTTTTTTTTTTTTTTTTTTTTTTTTTTTTTTTTTTTTTTTTTTTTTTTTTTTTTTTTTTTTTTTTTTTTTTTTTTTTTTTTTTTTTTTTTTTTTTTTTTTTTTTTTTTTTTTTTTTTTTTTTTTTTTTTTTTTTTTTTTTTTTTTTTTTTTTTTTTTTTTTTTTTTTTTTTTTTTTTTTTTTTTTTTTTTTTTTTTTTTTTTTTTTTTTTTTTTTTTTTTTTTTTTTTTTTTTTTTTTTTTTTTTTTTTTTTTTTTTTTTTTTTTTTTTTTTTTTTTTTTTTTTTTTTTTTTTTTTTTTTTTTTTTTTTTTTTTTTTTTTTTTTTTTTTTTTTTTTTTTTTTTTTTTTTTTTTTTTTTTTTTTTTTTTTTTTTTTTTTTTTTTTTTTTTTTTTTTTTTTTTTTTTTTTTTTTTTTTTTTTTTTTTTTTTTTTTTTTTTTTTTTTTTTTTTTTTTTTTTTTTTTTTTTTTTTTTTTTTTTTTTTTTTTTTTTTTTTTTTTTTTTTTTTTTTTTTTTTTTTTTTTTTTTTTTTTTTTTTTTTTTTTTTTTTTTTTTTTTTTTTTTTTTTTTTTTTTTTTTTTTTTTTTTTTTTTTTTTTTTTTTTTTTTTTTTTTTTTTTTTTTTTTTTTTTTTTTTTTTTTTTTTTTTTTTTTTTTTTTTTTTTTTTTTTTTTTTTTTTTTTTTTTTTTTTTTTTTTTTTTTTTTTTTTTTTTTTTTTTTTTTTTTTTTTTTTTTTTTTTTTTTTTTTTTTTTTTTTTTTTTTTTTTTTTTTTTTTTTTTTTTTTTTTTTTTTTTTTTTTTTTTTTTTTTTTTTTTTTTTTTTTTTTTTTTTTTTTTTTTTTTTTTTTTTTTTTTTTTTTTTTTTTTTTTTTTTTTTTTTTTTTTTTTTTTTTTTTTTTTTTTTTTTTTTTTTTTTTTTTTTTTTTTTTTTTTTTTTTTTTTTTTTTTTTTTTTTTTTTTTTTTTTTTTTTTTTTTTTTTTTTTTTTTTTTTTTTTTTTTTTTTTTTTTTTTTTTTTTTTTTTTTTTTTTTTTTTTTTTTTTTTTTTTTTTTTTTTTTTTTTTTTTTTTTTTTTTTTTTTTTTTTTTTTTTTTTTTTTTTTTTTTTTTTTTTTTTTTTTTTTTTTTTTTTTTTTTTTTTTTTTTTTTTTTTTTTTTTTTTTTTTTTTTTTTTTTTTTTTTTTTTTTTTTTTTTTTTTTTTTTTTTTTTTTTTTTTTTTTTTTTTTTTTTTTTTTTTTTTTTTTTTTTTTTTTTTTTTTTTTTTTTTTTTTTTTTTTTTTTTTTTTTTTTTTTTTTTTTTTTTTTTTTTTTTTTTTTTTTTTTTTTTTTTTTTTTTTTTTTTTTTTTTTTTTTTTTTTTTTTTTTTTTTTTTTTTTTTTTTTTTTTTTTTTTTTTTTTTTTTTTTTTTTTTTTTTTTTTTTTTTTTTTTTTTTTTTTTTTTTTTTTTTTTTTTTTTTTTTTTTTTTTTTTTTTTTTTTTTTTTTTTTTTTTTTTTTTTTTTTTTTTTTTTTTTTTTTTTTTTTTTTTTTTTTTTTTTTTTTTTTTTTTTTTTTTTTTTTTTTTTTTTTTTTTTTTTTTTTTTTTTTTTTTTTTTTTTTTTTTTTTTTTTTTTTTTTTTTTTTTTTTTTTTTTTTTTTTTTTTTTTTTTTTTTTTTTTTTTTTTTTTTTTTTTTTTTTTTTTTTTTTTTTTTTTTTTTTTTTTTTTTTTTTTTTTTTTTTTTTTTTTTTTTTTTTTTTTTTTTTTTTTTTTTTTTTTTTTTTTTTTTTTTTTTTTTTTTTTTTTTTTTTTTTTTTTTTTTTTTTTTTTTTTTTTTTTTTTTTTTTTTTTTTTTTTTTTTTTTTTTTTTTTTTTTTTTTTTTTTTTTTTTTTTTTTTTTTTTTTTTTTTTTTTTTTTTTTTTTTTTTTTTTTTTTTTTTTTTTTTTTTTTTTTTTTTTTTTTTTTTTTTTTTTTTTTTTTTTTTTTTTTTTTTTTTTTTTTTTTTTTTTTTTTTTTTTTTTTTTTTTTTTTTTTTTTTTTTTTTTTTTTTTTTTTTTTTTTTTTTTTTTTTTTTTTTTTTTTTTTTTTTTTTTTTTTTTTTTTTTTTTTTTTTTTTTTTTTTTTTTTTTTTTTTTTTTTTTTTTTTTTTTTTTTTTTTTTTTTTTTTTTTTTTTTTTTTTTTTTTTTTTTTTTTTTTTTTTTTTTTTTTTTTTTTTTTTTTTTTTTTTTTTTTTTTTTTTTTTTTTTTTTTTTTTTTTTTTTTTTTTTTTTTTTTTTTTTTTTTTTTTTTTTTTTTTTTTTTTTTTTTTTTTTTTTTTTTTTTTTTTTTTTTTTTTTTTTTTTTTTTTTTTTTTTTTTTTTTTTTTTTTTTTTTTTTTTTTTTTTTTTTTTTTTTTTTTTTTTTTTTTTTTTTTTTTTTTTTTTTTTTTTTTTTTTTTTTTTTTTTTTTTTTTTTTTTTTTTTTTTTTTTTTTTTTTTTTTTTTTTTTTTTTTTTTTTTTTTTTTTTTTTTTTTTTTTTTTTTTTTTTTTTTTTTTTTTTTTTTTTTTTTTTTTTTTTTTTTTTTTTTTTTTTTTTTTTTTTTTTTTTTTTTTTTTTTTTTTTTTTTTTTTTTTTTTTTTTTTTTTTTTTTTTTTTTTTTTTTTTTTTTTTTTTTTTTTTTTTTTTTTTTTTTTTTTTTTTTTTTTTTTTTTTTTTTTTTTTTTTTTTTTTTTTTTTTTTTTTTTTTTTTTTTTTTTTTTTTTTTTTTTTTTTTTTTTTTTTTTTTTTTTTTTTTTTTTTTTTTTTTTTTTTTTTTTTTTTTTTTTTTTTTTTTTTTTTTTTTTTTTTTTTTTTTTTTTTTTTTTTTTTTTTTTTTTTTTTTTTTTTTTTTTTTTTTTTTTTTTTTTTTTTTTTTTTTTTTTTTTTTTTTTTTTTTTTTTTTTTTTTTTTTTTTTTTTTTTTTTTTTTTTTTTTTTTTTTTTTTTTTTTTTTTTTTTTTTTTTTTTTTTTTTTTTTTTTTTTTTTTTTTTTTTTTTTTTTTTTTTTTTTTTTTTTTTTTTTTTTTTTTTTTTTTTTTTTTTTTTTTTTTTTTTTTTTTTTTTTTTTTTTTTTTTTTTTTTTTTTTTTTTTTTTTTTTTTTTTTTTTTTTTTTTTTTTTTTTTTTTTTTTTTTTTTTTTTTTTTTTTTTTTTTTTTTTTTTTTTTTTTTTTTTTTTTTTTTTTTTTTTTTTTTTTTTTTTTTTTTTTTTTTTTTTTTTTTTTTTTTTTTTTTTTTTTTTTTTTTTTTTTTTTTTTTTTTTTTTTTTTTTTTTTTTTTTTTTTTTTTTTTTTTTTTTTTTTTTTTTTTTTTTTTTTTTTTTTTTTTTTTTTTTTTTTTTTTTTTTTTTTTTTTTTTTTTTTTTTTTTTTTTTTTTTTTTTTTTTTTTTTTTTTTTTTTTTTTTTTTTTTTTTTTTTTTTTTTTTTTTTTTTTTTTTTTTTTTTTTTTTTTTTTTTTTTTTTTTTTTTTTTTTTTTTTTTTTTTTTTTTTTTTTTTTTTTTTTTTTTTTTTTTTTTTTTTTTTTTTTTTTTTTTTTTTTTTTTTTTTTTTTTTTTTTTTTTTTTTTTTTTTTTTTTTTTTTTTTTTTTTTTTTTTTTTTTTTTTTTTTTTTTTTTTTTTTTTTTTTTTTTTTTTTTTTTTTTTTTTTTTTTTTTTTTTTTTTTTTTTTTTTTTTTTTTTTTTTTTTTTTTTTTTTTTTTTTTTTTTTTTTTTTTTTTTTTTTTTTTTTTTTTTTTTTTTTTTTTTTTTTTTTTTTTTTTTTTTTTTTTTTTTTTTTTTTTTTTTTTTTTTTTTTTTTTTTTTTTTTTTTTTTTTTTTTTTTTTTTTTTTTTTTTTTTTTTTTTTTTTTTTTTTTTTTTTTTTTTTTTTTTTTTTTTTTTTTTTTTTTTTTTTTTTTTTTTTTTTTTTTTTTTTTTTTTTTTTTTTTTTTTTTTTTTTTTTTTTTTTTTTTTTTTTTTTTTTTTTTTTTTTTTTTTTTTTTTTTTTTTTTTTTTTTTTTTTTTTTTTTTTTTTTTTTTTTTTTTTTTTTTTTTTTTTTTTTTTTTTTTTTTTTTTTTTTTTTTTTTTTTTTTTTTTTTTTTTTTTTTTTTTTTTTTTTTTTTTTTTTTTTTTTTTTTTTTTTTTTTTTTTTTTTTTTTTTTTTTTTTTTTTTTTTTTTTTTTTTTTTTTTTTTTTTTTTTTTTTTTTTTTTTTTTTTTTTTTTTTTTTTTTTTTTTTTTTTTTTTTTTTTTTTTTTTTTTTTTTTTTTTTTTTTTTTTTTTTTTTTTTTTTTTTTTTTTTTTTTTTTTTTTTTTTTTTTTTTTTTTTTTTTTTTTTTTTTTTTTTTTTTTTTTTTTTTTTTTTTTTTTTTTTTTTTTTTTTTTTTTTTTTTTTTTTTTTTTTTTTTTTTTTTTTTTTTTTTTTTTTTTTTTTTTTTTTTTTTTTTTTTTTTTTTTTTTTTTTTTTTTTTTTTTTTTTTTTTTTTTTTTTTTTTTTTTTTTTTTTTTTTTTTTTTTTTTTTTTTTTTTTTTTTTTTTTTTTTTTTTTTTTTTTTTTTTTTTTTTTTTTTTTTTTTTTTTTTTTTTTTTTTTTTTTTTTTTTTTTTTTTTTTTTTTTTTTTTTTTTTTTTTTTTTTTTTTTTTTTTTTTTTTTTTTTTTTTTTTTTTTTTTTTTTTTTTTTTTTTTTTTTTTTTTTTTTTTTTTTTTTTTTTTTTTTTTTTTTTTTTTTTTTTTTTTTTTTTTTTTTTTTTTTTTTTTTTTTTTTTTTTTTTTTTTTTTTTTTTTTTTTTTTTTTTTTTTTTTTTTTTTTTTTTTTTTTTTTTTTTTTTTTTTTTTTTTTTTTTTTTTTTTTTTTTTTTTTTTTTTTTTTTTTTTTTTTTTTTTTTTTTTTTTTTTTTTTTTTTTTTTTTTTTTTTTTTTTTTTTTTTTTTTTTTTTTTTTTTTTTTTTTTTTTTTTTTTTTTTTTTTTTTTTTTTTTTTTTTTTTTTTTTTTTTTTTTTTTTTTTTTTTTTTTTTTTTTTTTTTTTTTTTTTTTTTTTTTTTTTTTTTTTTTTTTTTTTTTTTTTTTTTTTTTTTTTTTTTTTTTTTTTTTTTTTTTTTTTTTTTTTTTTTTTTTTTTTTTTTTTTTTTTTTTTTTTTTTTTTTTTTTTTTTTTTTTTTTTTTTTTTTTTTTTTTTTTTTTTTTTTTTTTTTTTTTTTTTTTTTTTTTTTTTTTTTTTTTTTTTTTTTTTTTTTTTTTTTTTTTTTTTTTTTTTTTTTTTTTTTTTTTTTTTTTTTTTTTTTTTTTTTTTTTTTTTTTTTTTTTTTTTTTTTTTTTTTTTTTTTTTTTTTTTTTTTTTTTTTTTTTTTTTTTTTTTTTTTTTTTTTTTTTTTTTTTTTTTTTTTTTTTTTTTTTTTTTTTTTTTTTTTTTTTTTTTTTTTTTTTTTTTTTTTTTTTTTTTTTTTTTTTTTTTTTTTTTTTTTTTTTTTTTTTTTTTTTTTTTTTTTTTTTTTTTTTTTTTTTTTTTTTTTTTTTTTTTTTTTTTTTTTTTTTTTTTTTTTTTTTTTTTTTTTTTTTTTTTTTTTTTTTTTTTTTTTTTTTTTTTTTTTTTTTTTTTTTTTTTTTTTTTTTTTTTTTTTTTTTTTTTTTTTTTTTTTTTTTTTTTTTTTTTTTTTTTTTTTTTTTTTTTTTTTTTTTTTTTTTTTTTTTTTTTTTTTTTTTTTTTTTTTTTTTTTTTTTTTTTTTTTTTTTTTTTTTTTTTTTTTTTTTTTTTTTTTTTTTTTTTTTTTTTTTTTTTTTTTTTTTTTTTTTTTTTTTTTTTTTTTTTTTTTTTTTTTTTTTTTTTTTTTTTTTTTTTTTTTTTTTTTTTTTTTTTTTTTTTTTTTTTTTTTTTTTTTTTTTTTTTTTTTTTTTTTTTTTTTTTTTTTTTTTTTTTTTTTTTTTTTTTTTTTTTTTTTTTTTTTTTTTTTTTTTTTTTTTTTTTTTTTTTTTTTTTTTTTTTTTTTTTTTTTTTTTTTTTTTTTTTTTTTTTTTTTTTTTTTTTTTTTTTTTTTTTTTTTTTTTTTTTTTTTTTTTTTTTTTTTTTTTTTTTTTTTTTTTTTTTTTTTTTTTTTTTTTTTTTTTTTTTTTTTTTTTTTTTTTTTTTTTTTTTTTTTTTTTTTTTTTTTTTTTTTTTTTTTTTTTTTTTTTTTTTTTTTTTTTTTTTTTTTTTTTTTTTTTTTTTTTTTTTTTTTTTTTTTTTTTTTTTTTTTTTTTTTTTTTTTTTTTTTTTTTTTTTTTTTTTTTTTTTTTTTTTTTTTTTTTTTTTTTTTTTTTTTTTTTTTTTTTTTTTTTTTTTTTTTTTTTTTTTTTTTTTTTTTTTTTTTTTTTTTTTTTTTTTTTTTTTTTTTTTTTTTTTTTTTTTTTTTTTTTTTTTTTTTTTTTTTTTTTTTTTTTTTTTTTTTTTTTTTTTTTTTTTTTTTTTTTTTTTTTTTTTTTTTTTTTTTTTTTTTTTTTTTTTTTTTTTTTTTTTTTTTTTTTTTTTTTTTTTTTTTTTTTTTTTTTTTTTTTTTTTTTTTTTTTTTTTTTTTTTTTTTTTTTTTTTTTTTTTTTTTTTTTTTTTTTTTTTTTTTTTTTTTTTTTTTTTTTTTTTTTTTTTTTTTTTTTTTTTTTTTTTTTTTTTTTTTTTTTTTTTTTTTTTTTTTTTTTTTTTTTTTTTTTTTTTTTTTTTTTTTTTTTTTTTTTTTTTTTTTTTTTTTTTTTTTTTTTTTTTTTTTTTTTTTTTTTTTTTTTTTTTTTTTTTTTTTTTTTTTTTTTTTTTTTTTTTTTTTTTTTTTTTTTTTTTTTTTTTTTTTTTTTTTTTTTTTTTTTTTTTTTTTTTTTTTTTTTTTTTTTTTTTTTTTTTTTTTTTTTTTTTTTTTTTTTTTTTTTTTTTTTTTTTTTTTTTTTTTTTTTTTTTTTTTTTTTTTTTTTTTTTTTTTTTTTTTTTTTTTTTTTTTTTTTTTTTTTTTTTTTTTTTTTTTTTTTTTTTTTTTTTTTTTTTTTTTTTTTTTTTTTTTTTTTTTTTTTTTTTTTTTTTTTTTTTTTTTTTTTTTTTTTTTTTTTTTTTTTTTTTTTTTTTTTTTTTTTTTTTTTTTTTTTTTTTTTTTTTTTTTTTTTTTTTTTTTTTTTTTTTTTTTTTTTTTTTTTTTTTTTTTTTTTTTTTTTTTTTTTTTTTTTTTTTTTTTTTTTTTTTTTTTTTTTTTTTTTTTTTTTTTTTTTTTTTTTTTTTTTTTTTTTTTTTTTTTTTTTTTTTTTTTTTTTTTTTTTTTTTTTTTTTTTTTTTTTTTTTTTTTTTTTTTTTTTTTTTTTTTTTTTTTTTTTTTTTTTTTTTTTTTTTTTTTTTTTTTTTTTTTTTTTTTTTTTTTTTTTTTTTTTTTTTTTTTTTTTTTTTTTTTTTTTTTTTTTTTTTTTTTTTTTTTTTTTTTTTTTTTTTTTTTTTTTTTTTTTTTTTTTTTTTTTTTTTTTTTTTTTTTTTTTTTTTTTTTTTTTTTTTTTTTTTTTTTTTTTTTTTTTTTTTTTTTTTTTTTTTTTTTTTTTTTTTTTTTTTTTTTTTTTTTTTTTTTTTTTTTTTTTTTTTTTTTTTTTTTTTTTTTTTTTTTTTTTTTTTTTTTTTTTTTTTTTTTTTTTTTTTTTTTTTTTTTTTTTTTTTTTTTTTTTTTTTTTTTTTTTTTTTTTTTTTTTTTTTTTTTTTTTTTTTTTTTTTTTTTTTTTTTTTTTTTTTTTTTTTTTTTTTTTTTTTTTTTTTTTTTTTTTTTTTTTTTTTTTTTTTTTTTTTTTTTTTTTTTTTTTTTTTTTTTTTTTTTTTTTTTTTTTTTTTTTTTTTTTTTTTTTTTTTTTTTTTTTTTTTTTTTTTTTTTTTTTTTTTTTTTTTTTTTTTTTTTTTTTTTTTTTTTTTTTTTTTTTTTTTTTTTTTTTTTTTTTTTTTTTTTTTTTTTTTTTTTTTTTTTTTTTTTTTTTTTTTTTTTTTTTTTTTTTTTTTTTTTTTTTTTTTTTTTTTTTTTTTTTTTTTTTTTTTTTTTTTTTTTTTTTTTTTTTTTTTTTTTTTTTTTTTTTTTTTTTTTTTTTTTTTTTTTTTTTTTTTTTTTTTTTTTTTTTTTTTTTTTTTTTTTTTTTTTTTTTTTTTTTTTTTTTTTTTTTTTTTTTTTTTTTTTTTTTTTTTTTTTTTTTTTTTTTTTTTTTTTTTTTTTTTTTTTTTTTTTTTTTTTTTTTTTTTTTTTTTTTTTTTTTTTTTTTTTTTTTTTTTTTTTTTTTTTTTTTTTTTTTTTTTTTTTTTTTTTTTTTTTTTTTTTTTTTTTTTTTTTTTTTTTTTTTTTTTTTTTTTTTTTTTTTTTTTTTTTTTTTTTTTTTTTTTTTTTTTTTTTTTTTTTTTTTTTTTTTTTTTTTTTTTTTTTTTTTTTTTTTTTTTTTTTTTTTTTTTTTTTTTTTTTTTTTTTTTTTTTTTTTTTTTTTTTTTTTTTTTTTTTTTTTTTTTTTTTTTTTTTTTTTTTTTTTTTTTTTTTTTTTTTTTTTTTTTTTTTTTTTTTTTTTTTTTTTTTTTTTTTTTTTTTTTTTTTTTTTTTTTTTTTTTTTTTTTTTTTTTTTTTTTTTTTTTTTTTTTTTTTTTTTTTTTTTTTTTTTTTTTTTTTTTTTTTTTTTTTTTTTTTTTTTTTTTTTTTTTTTTTTTTTTTTTTTTTTTTTTTTTTTTTTTTTTTTTTTTTTTTTTTTTTTTTTTTTTTTTTTTTTTTTTTTTTTTTTTTTTTTTTTTTTTTTTTTTTTTTTTTTTTTTTTTTTTTTTTTTTTTTTTTTTTTTTTTTTTTTTTTTTTTTTTTTTTTTTTTTTTTTTTTTTTTTTTTTTTTTTTTTTTTTTTTTTTTTTTTTTTTTTTTTTTTTTTTTTTTTTTTTTTTTTTTTTTTTTTTTTTTTTTTTTTTTTTTTTTTTTTTTTTTTTTTTTTTTTTTTTTTTTTTTTTTTTTTTTTTTTTTTTTTTTTTTTTTTTTTTTTTTTTTTTTTTTTTTTTTTTTTTTTTTTTTTTTTTTTTTTTTTTTTTTTTTTTTTTTTTTTTTTTTTTTTTTTTTTTTTTTTTTTTTTTTTTTTTTTTTTTTTTTTTTTTTTTTTTTTTTTTTTTTTTTTTTTTTTTTTTTTTTTTTTTTTTTTTTTTTTTTTTTTTTTTTTTTTTTTTTTTTTTTTTTTTTTTTTTTTTTTTTTTTTTTTTTTTTTTTTTTTTTTTTTTTTTTTTTTTTTTTTTTTTTTTTTTTTTTTTTTTTTTTTTTTTTTTTTTTTTTTTTTTTTTTTTTTTTTTTTTTTTTTTTTTTTTTTTTTTTTTTTTTTTTTTTTTTTTTTTTTTTTTTTTTTTTTTTTTTTTTTTTTTTTTTTTTTTTTTTTTTTTTTTTTTTTTTTTTTTTTTTTTTTTTTTTTTTTTTTTTTTTTTTTTTTTTTTTTTTTTTTTTTTTTTTTTTTTTTTTTTTTTTTTTTTTTTTTTTTTTTTTTTTTTTTTTTTTTTTTTTTTTTTTTTTTTTTTTTTTTTTTTTTTTTTTTTTTTTTTTTTTTTTTTTTTTTTTTTTTTTTTTTTTTTTTTTTTTTTTTTTTTTTTTTTTTTTTTTTTTTTTTTTTTTTTTTTTTTTTTTTTTTTTTTTTTTTTTTTTTTTTTTTTTTTTTTTTTTTTTTTTTTTTTTTTTTTTTTTTTTTTTTTTTTTTTATTTTTTTTTTTTTTTTTTTTTTTTTTTTTTTTTTTTTTTTTTTTTTTTTTTTTTTTTTTTTTTTTTTTTTTTTTTTTTTTTTTTTTTTTTTTTTTTTTTTTTTTTTTTTTTTTTTTTTTTTTTTTTTTTTTTTTTTTTTTTTTTTTTTTTTTTTTTTTTTTTTTTTTTTTTTTTTTTTTTTTTTTTTTTTTTTTTTTTTTTTTTTTTTTTTTTTTTTTTTTTTTTTTTTTTTTTTTTTTTTTTTTTTTTTTTTTTTTTTTTTTTTTTTTTTTTTTTTTTTTTTTTTTTTTTTTTTTTTTTTTTTTTTTTTTTTTTTTTTTTTTTTTTTTTTTTTTTTTTTTTTTTTTTTTTTTTTTTTTTTTTTTTTTTTTTTTTTTTTTTTTTTTTTTTTTTTTTTTTTTTTTTTTTTTTTTTTTTTTTTTTTTTTTTTTTTTTTTTTTTTTTTTTTTTTTTTTTTTTTTTTTTTTTTTTTTTTTTTTTTTTTTTTTTTTTTTTTTTTTTTTTTTTTTTTTTTTTTTTTTTTTTTTTTTTTTTTTTTTTTTTTTTTTTTTTTTTTTTTTTTTTTTTTTTTTTTTTTTTTTTTTTTTTTTTTTTTTTTTTTTTTTTTTTTTTTTTTTTTTTTTTTTTTTTTTTTTTTTTTTTTTTTTTTTTTTTTTTTTTTTTTTTTTTTTTTTTTTTTTTTTTTTTTTTTTTTTTTTTTTTTTTTTTTTTTTTTTTTTTTTTTTTTTTTTTTTTTTTTTTTTTTTTTTTTTTTTTTTTTTTTTTTTTTTTTTTTTTTTTTTTTTTTTTTTTTTTTTTTTTTTTTTTTTTTTTTTTTTTTTTTTTTTTTTTTTTTTTTTTTTTTTTTTTTTTTTTTTTTTTTTTTTTTTTTTTTTTTTTTTTTTTTTTTTTTTTTTTTTTTTTTTTTTTTTTTTTTTTTTTTTTTTTTTTTTTTTTTTTTTTTTTTTTTTTTTTTTTTTTTTTTTTTTTTTTTTTTTTTTTTTTTTTTTTTTTTTTTTTTTTTTTTTTTTTTTTTTTTTTTTTTTTTTTTTTTTTTTTTTTTTTTTTTTTTTTTTTTTTTTTTTTTTTTTTTTTTTTTTTTTTTTTTTTTTTTTTTTTTTTTTTTTTTTTTTTTTTTTTTTTTTTTTTTTTTTTTTTTTTTTTTTTTTTTTTTTTTTTTTTTTTTTTTTTTTTTTTTTTTTTTTTTTTTTTTTTTTTTTTTTTTTTTTTTTTTTTTTTTTTTTTTTTTTTTTTTTTTTTTTTTTTTTTTTTTTTTTTTTTTTTTTTTTTTTTTTTTTTTTTTTTTTTTTTTTTTTTTTTTTTTTTTTTTTTTTTTTTTTTTTTTTTTTTTTTTTTTTTTTTTTTTTTTTTTTTTTTTTTTTTTTTTTTTTTTTTTTTTTTTTTTTTTTTTTTTTTTTTTTTTTTTTTTTTTTTTTTTTTTTTTTTTTTTTTTTTTTTTTTTTTTTTTTTTTTTTTTTTTTTTTTTTTTTTTTTTTTTTTTTTTTTTTTTTTTTTTTTTTTTTTTTTTTTTTTTTTTTTTTTTTTTTTTTTTTTTTTTTTTTTTTTTTTTTTTTTTTTTTTTTTTTTTTTTTTTTTTTTTTTTTTTTTTTTTTTTTTTTTTTTTTTTTTTTTTTTTTTTTTTTTTTTTTTTTTTTTTTTTTTTTTTTTTTTTTTTTTTTTTTTTTTTTTTTTTTTTTTTTTTTTTTTTTTTTTTTTTTTTTTTTTTTTTTTTTTTTTTTTTTTTTTTTTTTTTTTTTTTTTTTTTTTTTTTTTTTTTTTTTTTTTTTTTTTTTTTTTTTTTTTTTTTTTTTTTTTTTTTTTTTTTTTTTTTTTTTTTTTTTTTTTTTTTTTTTTTTTTTTTTTTTTTTTTTTTTTTTTTTTTTTTTTTTTTTTTTTTTTTTTTTTTTTTTTTTTTTTTTTTTTTTTTTTTTTTTTTTTTTTTTTTTTTTTTTTTTTTTTTTTTTTTTTTTTTTTTTTTTTTTTTTTTTTTTTTTTTTTTTTTTTTTTTTTTTTTTTTTTTTTTTTTTTTTTTTTTTTTTTTTTTTTTTTTTTTTTTTTTTTTTTTTTTTTTTTTTTTTTTTTTTTTTTTTTTTTTTTTTTTTTTTTTTTTTTTTTTTTTTTTTTTTTTTTTTTTTTTTTTTTTTTTTTTTTTTTTTTTTTTTTTTTTTTTTTTTTTTTTTTTTTTTTTTTTTTTTTTTTTTTTTTTTTTTTTTTTTTTTTTTTTTTTTTTTTTTTTTTTTTTTTTTTTTTTTTTTTTTTTTTTTTTTTTTTTTTTTTTTTTTTTTTTTTTTTTTTTTTTTTTTTTTTTATTTTTTTTTTTTTTTTTTTTTTTTTTTTTTTTTTTTTTTTTTTTTTTTTTTTTTTTTTTTTTTTTTTTTTTTTTTTTTTTTTTTTTTTTTTTTTTTTTTTTTTTTTTTTTTTTTTTTTTTTTTTTTTTTTTTTTTTTTTTTTTTTTTTTTTTTTTTTTTTTTTTTTTTTTTTTTTTTTTTTTTTTTTTTTTTTTTTTTTTTTTTTTTTTTTTTTTTTTTTTTTTTTTTTTTTTTTTTTTTTTTTTTTTTTTTTTTTTTTTTTTTTTTTTTTTTTTTTTTTTTTTTTTTTTTTTTTTTTTTTTTTTTTTTTTTTTTTTTTTTTTTTTTTTTTTTTTTTTTTTTTTTTTTTTTTTTTTTTTTTTTTTTTTTTTTTTTTTTTTTTTTTTTTTTTTTTTTTTTTTTTATTTTTTTTTTTTTTTTTTTTTTTTTTTTAATTTTTTATTTTTTTTTTTTTTTGATTTTTTTTTTTTTTTTTTTTTTTTTTTTTTTTTTTTTTTTTTTTTTTTTTTTTTTTTTTTTTTTTTTTTTTTTTTTTTTTTTTTTTTTTTTTTTTTTTTTTTTTTTTTTTTTTTTTTTTTTTATTTTTTTTCCATTTTTTATTTTTT